>NWSH02000571.1:353870-383162 GCA_002382865.2 Heliothis virescens
GACAGACAGACAGACAGACAGACAGACAGACACGTCAAACTTATAACACCCCTCTTTTTTCGTCGGGGGTTAAAAAGTTTATTTATTAAATAGAAATGAGGTGAATTAGGCATAGCTTTGGAAGATACGATTGTGTCTCCAAAAATCTGACTTTTACGGGAAATCGGCGGACTCCATTTCTAGATTCTTAAGCCTTCTGGGGATAGGAGAAGGAACTCCGAAATACCGGAGACAATACATACTTACAGTTTTTTGGTGTTTGCCTTGAATGCGTTAATCTCACTTACAACTGCTCCGATTTGAAAAAATATTTCAGTGTTAGATAGCCCTTTTTCTCGGCGAAGCTTAGGCTAAATACGATATACGAATACAGACGATAGTTTTTAATGAATTTGACTTCCCATCACACCATAGAAAGAAAACTAAGTGGCGGTTGTATTGAAAAGAAACGCACGTACATCCGTGCCACATACTGGTGATACACAATCAGTGGGTGAAATTAGGTTAGTCGATACCGTTGTCATTCCATATTGACTGCCGTAATGACTTCTTACTTTCTGGTTGTAAAGGGGATAATTAGTGAGGAATGAGTTGATTTAAACTTATCAGAGAGAGAACTTGTGCTGTGATGGATGTTGTAAATGTCGATGTTGATATGAGAAGAGAGGCTGAGAACGTATTCAAGTTTGAAAATAATGATAGACATGGTTAATCAAAAAGACAGCGGTCAGAAGAAAGTTTAGATCACAAAAGAAACTCTAAGATAGCAAAATAGGTTCTCGAAACAACTAGAGAAAGAAAGATCGAGAACCCAAAAAAAGTTCGCACAAAAAAAAACTCCAAAGATCCAACCGGTAACCTCTCACATTTCCACGATCGCGATTTTTTACGGCAATCTCGAGCAAGTTGCGCCATTCTAAACCATCCGTTTCACTTTTGCTCAAGCACTTTCACTGCTAACGGTACGAGCGTACCACGGTTGAATTGCAAGCGAATTGCGACTCTACTCAAGACACCTTCGCTTACAGTGTCCATTGTCGGCATTTCCGCGTTTAATACATTTTAGATTACAAATATGATGTTAAAGGAAAATCTGTCGTAGAAAAATGGAATAAAGATTAATTTGATAGTGTGAGTGAAGAGTAAAGATCCGATGTTGGCCGAAGACGAGCCGAGCGTGTACCGAGTGCTGGAGCAATGGCTTTCGTGCGCGTGAGTTTGAAAGTCGAATGCGCCCCACCGCGCGGACGCGGGTACCGTAACCGCTTGTGTCATCCGTTACAGAGCGGTGAAACTCTTGTTACGTTGGTGGACCGCTATGTTACGCCTTCGAGCGGATGACGGAGTATCCAGATCATCATATATCCACGCCGCTCTTAATTCAGACGATGTTGTAAATAAATCAGAAATGGGTCACGAAAACACGAATTATAAATTAACGGAATCATTTCAAGGTGCGATTGATTATGAAATGGTTGTGCACACCGCAGGTCAAGTTAATGCCGATGAACAATAAACAAATGGTGGAAGCATTGAATTCAAATCAGTAGGAGACGGAAATGATAGCGATCTGTATGACAAGGATAGTTGCGACCTTAGTGTTCAGCGATTGTTACCAAGTTACATCACGGATGGATGGCAGTACTTTGATGAAGTGGATAGAGCACCAATAAATCATGTCAGATAATTATTAATTTTCATGATGGGGTTGATGTTAAAAATCTAAATAAATCCTCATAAATGTAAAGAAAAACATGGTTTGGAAAATGACATAAAAGCCAGCTACTGAAGATACATTTCCAGAATTAAATAAGCCCGTCGTAGTGTCTGGATTGCAAAGTAAATAATAATATTATTTCAATAAACATGCGATAAGGCGGCCATTAAATAATAAACCGTAATAATCTGTTGGAGGTCAACACAGGAGTAAATATTCCAAGTAAAATAACCAATAGTGATATTAATTCTGTATTCAATTTCAATAATGATGTAGACTTTAGACGAAAAGAGGAAAAAAATTCAGAAATGCGTTTAAAAATACTGATTATTTATTTTATGTCATCATCTGCCTAGCCTTTTCCCAACTATTTTTGGGGTCGGCTTCCAGTCTAACCGGATGCAGCTGAGAACCAGTGTTTTACATGGAAGCGACTGCCTATCTGACCTCCACAACCCAGTTACCTGGGCAACCTGGCACCCCCTTGGTAAGACTGGTTGTTCAGACTTTCTGGCTTCTGACTTTCGTAAACGACTGCAAAGATGTCCAAATGACAGCCGGGACCCACTGTTTATCGTGCCTTCCGAACACGGAAGAACTCGTTATGAAAAAGATGGTCCACCCATCCACGGACCGACCGCGCCAAGCGTTGCTTAACCTTATGATCGATCGATCCGCGCGGCTTTGACTTAGCCACGAGCTCTTTTTCTTTTTTTAAGATTGAATGTAATAGACATTTAAATATAATCAACGGAAGGGTGTTTGACTAGAGGTAACAATTTTGATTGTAAATATAGAAAATTCTAGACTAAAATTCTAAAAACAATTACGACGTGGGTATCTAGAATTAAGCTTAGAAACCTTGATTGTTATTCAACGAATGCACAAGGGTCAATAACACGATCAGTTGCATTAATCCCAAATAAAAAATCAAATAAACAATTTTGTAAACCAAAGCACGATATAATCTCTTCTCAAACGAGGGTGGTATCGTAAATTGGCAATGTTAAGACATTGCGGGTTTCATAAACACCCTTAGGGAGGCTACAAGAGATTCTGAGCTCTAAACCTTTAAAATTAAGATTGAATATCAAGAAATGATCAATTCGCATGTCGCCGAAGGAAAGTGGCCTCGTGATACGGGGAAACCCGAGCCGTGGCACGCGAATCCACCGAGACAGGTTCGTTTGTATTGCCGTCTCTCTTTGCAGATGGAGGTCTTCGTGAGAGTGCGAGAGGGATGGCGGAGGCACGAGTAACGGAACTTATCAGTCTCTATTTATAATTGGTCCGATGCGATACCGGAGTAATAACAGGACCGTGAATGTGTCATTTGGGTTACCGCTTGCGGGCAGATAAGCCAGTTCTTTTAATGGCAGGACTGCAGGATGAGATACATGAGAACTGAGATTTATTTGAACGTAAAACACTTCAATGCAAATAAGAGCAACGGCGACTAATAAAACATAAGAGCCGACTAGTATTGCGACCAAGAATTACTAATGGATTCACGTTTAAAATTTTACGACCCATCAAACAGCCGTCAACTGTGGAGGAAGTTAGATCGAGTCGACTATTGTGCAACAAAACTCGTTAAAGATGAAATTGAGATTAAAAGTGCGATAATACAGATAAGCTGAGCAAGTAAGTCTACGTTATAAAGAACTTGTTTCGATAAGAGAGCAGAGAGTAGTAATAGTTTAGAGTATTGTATCTTAAGACTAACCGGAACTAGAAGCGGAAGTTTTAGACTGTACCGAATGTTCTAGCCCCGGCCAGATAAAGAATAAAAAACTGTCAGTGAAAGTTCTAAGTATCAAAACTTCTTTACAGACAATCAAAATGTAAAATTGGAACACGCCGACCTCATTCCTCACGCGTCTTTGGGAGAGAGCGGTTGACCGGGTGGTAGTGCAAAAATAAATCATTATAAAATTAGATTTATGCAATAACAATATTCATTCACTGCCTCTTGGAGAGGACAGAGCTAGGCGTTTTGTCAATGAAGTACATGACGAAAAGCGTTCCGCTCTGATAAGCGTTTTATTTGGTGGCTTTCACTTCTCTTGGAAAGGAATTCGCGAACCGTTGTGACTCGAAACCCAATAGACTTGTTTTGTAACAGTATATAAAATATACATCATTAGCTTCGTTTGGCAACTGAATAATATAGCGACGTGATAAATAGCCTAGTTGAGGCACAAAATGGCTTGTTTACGTGTAATTATTTCTACGTAACGCGATCAGGGATTGAGTAAAATCGAATTGGGACATTCTTCTTGAATGAGTGATTCTCATTGTTTGTCAAACATACGTGTATTGAACTATAATACAGCGCTGAACATGCCTATTAAAAGAATTGTGCTAGGGAAATGGGAGTTGAGAATTTCTGTTTGCAATTTCGCATGCATGGCTTACGGAACTGAAAAAGTGAATTGGAACTCCGTCTAGTCATTAATGTAATGGTATATTCCGAGAAAGTTGGCATTTACAATGGAAATTAATGTAAATAAAATATTAGCTGGAGACTTTGCCGCTGGACACGAAATGGAATTACTAAGATAACTGCAAGAGACGTTGCATTATGAAATATCAAGGAAGCATTCTTTATTATTTATTTAGAAGAGAATCTTTAAAAGGAACAGGGCACGAAGATGAAGAAAGATTTCTCGAAAGAATAAGGCCTCAAATAAAGCAAAATAAAAATAATAATTAATTAAAATTTAAACAAAATGAGTTATGTAAACAGAGCTGACGAGCGATGTGCAAATGCAGGCACTTTCGCTTTCAAATACATGGAAGCTGTTAAAATTCAAACCAACATTAAACTGTTGGTTTATGATGATTAGACGAGTTTGTGAGATGCACAAGAAGACATTTAACATTCACCGATTTTGTATGACAGAAGCTTAGGATCTATACCTCATTATGTATTAGACACAGGGTCTCATGCTTATAAAAGTATATTATTCCTTGAAGTAGACTATTGTAGATTTCACCCATGTCAAAAATGATTTCTGTCATATTCACAGTGCTATTAAAAGCATTTATTATAGAGCTTCCAAGAAATAGGGTTGAAGAATACTGTACTAAGTTAGAAGTTATTGATATTTGAGGAAAACGGGACTGAAAAGGTTAAGAGTCAAATCATATACATTCTTAGAAGACGCATCTAAATAAAAGCAAAGTTCTCAGAAAAAATCAACAGAACTCAATGTAATTTCATCTATATTTAGGAAAATTTACTTATTGGGAAACAAATAAAACAGTAACCATTAAATCAAAGGCAGGAAGAACAAAACAATGATTACTGTAATCTACAAATTACAAGAGTAAAGCAAATTTTAGTTCAAAACTTGCAAATCATGCTGACTTATTTCCCAGCGAACAAGAACAGCGGCAAGTAACCAAAGTCCATGCAACAGTTACATCCAATGACAATGAACTTCATGTTAAAATATTCTCCTTACAACATAAGTATCCAGGACTTGATTTACTGCAGAATTCAATATTCTGTCTATCTCTGGATTTGCTTCCTAGAGATAGGAATTTGACATCACTTGTATGGGGCTTATGTCAAAATTCTATCTCTAGTAAGCAAATCCAGAGATAGATAGGTTATTGGGAATGGCCTTTTGTGACATAGATACTTCATTATCTAGATCGTTATAATTATGATAAGCTGATTAACCTTCTGAATTACTAAGAACATTTGGTAAGTCTTTACCGTCATTGAATACTGTCGTATCTAGATTTAAGTTTCTCAACACGAGGAGAGATGAATTTATTTTTAGTTCAGAGATCACAACTAAATAGTGAGTAGTAGTATTGGAGCACATTCATATATCAGTTTCGAGTATCTTGGCACTGGTAATATTCATGTTCGTAGTAGATCACAGAGTAGGAGACAAGTCTATTGACGGGAATTTGGGTAACTGAGTGGCTCCTATAATGTCCGAAACGATATCTGATATTTTACAACTGTTCGAACCACTAACTTATGCTACTGAATAAACTGCGTCACATTTCTCTCATTTCTTCGACATTGTTGCATTATGACCTCCTAAAGTAGGTTTCTGTTATACAAATGTTTCGCCTAGATACATTTATGTGTTCCGTTATGTTTTTATACATTTTTATCTTAAAGTCAAGGCCGCGTTTTTATACAAGGATATGACATTGAAAGTATAATTATGATAAACGGTGATTGGTTAACATTATTGCTCTGAAGGCCTCTAATGGTTTGTGAATATTAAAGAATTAAAATCGAAATCACCGTTATTGTTGGCCTTGACGAAGATTTTCATAACTTCAACAAAAACAAATATTAATTTAACTAAGAAATTCTTCACTTGAAATAAAGTAAAACATTGCTAACTTAAGTCAAATTGGTTTCGGGTTTAAAAAAATCGTAAGAGCAGCCACCGAGGCACCGATTGCCGTGACCTACATACAGCGGCTGCCATTTTGAATATTGCGCTCGCGCCGGTTTTGGTGGCACATTTCACATGATACCCGGCTTATCTGCGTCATGTTTTCTTTTTTTGTTTATTTAACGAGCTCCATTATTCCTTTCGAATGCACTTTAATAAGATATGCGGTAATTTTCGTAATACCTTTGACGTTAAATTACGATTGGATTATACAGATCATTTACTGAAACGCATTTTAGTAAATGGAGCCACTTGGAACTGCTAAATTCGGCTTACTGTACAATTTAGGTCAAGCAACTAAAAAGCGTGGCTCGATTAGAACGATAGTTCAAATTATAGCATTAGTTGTGTGCCATAACAAATATTAAATTTGGTATGACTAATAGCTCGCCCCGAATCAAATATTTAGGTTACGTTCCGAAAACCGTTAACGCAACAAATAACACTGATTCAACTCGACAACTCTACGTTAATTCTTTACGTGACATCGGTATACTTGAAAGGGAATAATTTACATATCTTATTCAATATGAATTGAGAGATATAAGCCTATCATTAGGAGCATTTCTTCTATCTAATCAAATCTACAAAGCGTGAGCGACACACTTTCTTTTCATCCACATCACTTCCAATTACATATCCATTTTCACCATCCTCAAATTCTAAATCTGATTTATGTGTTTCCTAAAATGATACTTAACCAGCTGTTCCAAGTGGTACCGCCACCACGCCCCGGGAGATGCTTTCCCGCAACCGGGTAAGAATAGCCTAAGTATATCGTTTCTCATGTTTCTAGACATATCTATCCGTGTACCAAATTTTTCAGTAGTCTTGGCGTAAGGATTTACGTCTTTAACAGCATTACCATTAAATTGGTGAATAAAATTGATTCTATTAGCAATAAATATTGCACGCACCACATCACCATTGTCTTGTCCTGTTTACATACGAATTACGTGATAGCCAATGATTACACCAATTGGAAATTCTGAATCATACAGGTATGAGTGAAATGTTGTGCAAGTGCAGCGAAGTGCAGTCATTATAGTGTGTGTTTATGATCTAATTGGTGTTTTTCCTTTTTGGTTCATTAGGNTGGCCTTTTGTGACATAGATACTTCATTATCTAGATCGTTATAATTATGATAAGCTGATTAACCTTCTGAATTACTAAGAACATTTGGTAAGTCTTTACCGTCATTGAATACTGTCGTATCTAGATTTAAGTTTCTCAACACGAGGAGAGATGAATTTATTTTTAGTTCAGAGATCACAACTAAATAGTGAGTAGTAGTATTGGAGCACATTCATATATCAGTTTCGAGTATCTTGGCACTGGTAATATTCATGTTCGTAGTAGATCACAGAGTAGGAGACAAGTCTATTGACGGGAATTTGGGTAACTGAGTGGCTCCTATAATGTCCGAAACGATATCTGATATTTTACAACTGTTCGAACCACTAACTTATGCTACTGAATAAACTGCGTCACATTTCTCTCATTTCTTCGACATTGTTGCATTATGACCTCCTAAAGTAGGTTTCTGTTATACAAATGTTTCGCCTAGATACATTTATGTGTTCCGTTATGTTTTTATACATTTTTATCTTAAAGTCAAGGCCGCGTTTTTATACAAGGATATGACATTGAAAGTATAATTATGATAAACGGTGATTGGTTAACATTATTGCTCTGAAGGCCTCTAATGGTTTGTGAATATTAAAGAATTAAAATCGAAATCACCGTTATTGTTGGCCTTGACGAAGATTTTCATAACTTCAACAAAAACAAATATTAATTTAACTAAGAAATTCTTCACTTGAAATAAAGTAAAACATTGCTAACTTAAGTCAAATTGGTTTCGGGTTTAAAAAAATCGTAAGAGCAGCCACCGAGGCACCGATTGCCGTGACCTACATACAGCGGCTGCCATTTTGAATATTGCGCTCGCGCCGGTTTTGGTGGCACATTTCACATGATACCCGGCTTATCTGCGTCATGTTTTCTTTTTTTGTTTATTTAACGAGCTCCATTATTCCTTTCGAATGCACTTTAATAAGATATGCGGTAATTTTCGTAATACCTTTGACGTTAAATTACGATTGGATTATACAGATCATTTACTGAAACGCATTTTAGTAAATGGAGCCACTTGGAACTGCTAAATTCGGCTTACTGTACAATTTAGGTCAAGCAACTAAAAAGCGTGGCTCGATTAGAACGATAGTTCAAATTATAGCATTAGTTGTGTGCCATAACAAATATTAAATTTGGTATGACTAATAGCTCGCCCCGAATCAAATATTTAGGTTACGTTCCGAAAACCGTTAACGCAACAAATAACACTGATTCAACTCGACAACTCTACGTTAATTCTTTACGTGACATCGGTATACTTGAAAGGGAATAATTTACATATCTTATTCAATATGAATTGAGAGATATAAGCCTATCATTAGGAGCATTTCTTCTATCTAATCAAATCTACAAAGCGTGAGCGACACACTTTCTTTTCATCCACATCACTTCCAATTACATATCCATTTTCACCATCCTCAAATTCTAAATCTGATTTATGTGTTTCCTAAAATGATACTTAACCAGCTGTTCCAAGTGGTACCGCCACCACGCCCCGGGAGATGCTTTCCCGCAACCGGGTAAGAATAGCCTAAGTATATCGTTTCTCATGTTTCTAGACATATCTATCCGTGTACCAAATTTTTCAGTAGTCTTGGCGTAAGGATTTACGTCTTTAACAGCATTACCATTAAATTGGTGAATAAAATTGATTCTATTAGCAATAAATATTGCACGCACCACATCACCATTGTCTTGTCCTGTTTACATACGAATTACGTGATAGCCAATGATTACACCAATTGGAAATTCTGAATCATACAGGTATGAGTGAAATGTTGTGCAAGTGCAGCGAAGTGCAGTCATTATAGTGTGTGTTTATGATCTAATTGGTGTTTTTCCTTTTTGGTTCATTAGGGATTCATGGATATCTTGATAGGGTCTGTAATCGATATAGACCTAGAAGAATTATAAAGCATACTTTGTAAAAAATGGTTTCAATTGGAGATTTATATGTGAAAACCAGAGATAGGTATACCAAAGGCAATAAAACTGAAGAAAATACGAAATCCTTCGTAATATTTCATTCATTTTTCTCCATATCTGCTAAGTTTAGCCTAAACGGGAACTGACATTAACAATCAAGGTCTTCTCAAATCATATGGACATACCTAGACGAATTTAGACCACGCAGATAAGGTATGCAAATATAGAGTCAAAATAACCTTACAGAGGCGGCAAGGACGCATGAATATTTTGATTTTACTGAGGCATTTCTCTTCATCTTCTATGAAATTATTTTTGAGGATATGGAGAGATATTTGTAGATATTTGATTTTCATATGACGAGGTTGACGTCCCTTCTGCGTATTTCAGTGTTTTTACTTATGTACGGAATATTTGTATAGAAAACAAAAGTTTATTGAATATCAAGTTTAAAGATCCCTTCCTGTTAAGCTTTGTGGGGCCAAAACTCGCCATTTATAATCAATTTTCAGTCCAATTTAACGTCATTCAAGAGACCCTTACTTTTCGAAAGTTTAATAACTCAAACGGGTAGAATGTAAAACAATTAATCGCAGTAAGGAAGCTATTATTCCAAGTTAACTTGAATTACGTAACGGATTTGAGAAAGCCTTCGGTTAATTCCGGAATTCAACGGAGATACCCGAACTGTCGCCATTTTCCTGTTTCTCTCGAGGTCTTTAGTTTGGCAGAGCAATCTCTTTAAAATGACGGAAATTGGAATGAGTTATTAAAAGGTAACACCTTTGTTTGTTTCGTTTACGATACCGTTTATGAGATAAAGTAAGACACTAAAGTTGAAATGAATGAAACAACTCATAGGTTAGCAGAAGAAGATTCTGAAGGCAGCCTTAATGAGTCTAATTCTTAGAAAGATATGGAACTACATCCTATAGAAATAGGGCATACTTATAACATGACCGTAATCCAGTACACAGGCAGACATCAATAACAAAGATAAATAGAAAACAATCAGCTACATGCCATTCCGGCAGACACCGATAATACGTATACCTGTCTCACTCACACAGTTATGCGCTAATAATAGCGTCCCGCTCTATTTTAACGTGCGCAAGAGTCCCGAAGGTGACACATTAATAAACTTGAAAATTTACGTGGGTATGTTTGTAAGGTGTGCTAGCTGGAGAATCATTGATGTCATTTTAATAGATATTAGGCTCAGTTATAATGGCGTACAAGTCTACGAGAATATAGTTAAGAAATTAATGATCATACATCAAAATTTTATCAGTGTCTACTCCTAAGTTTCCACTCGGTGCATGAATTGTTTGATATTGAAGATTTTTACTAACTTTAAATGTATCCTACAAACAGTACATTGTCCTTATTTTGGCCTACTTATTCCAGACCGTTGTTCCAAAATGTTACCTGGTCAGAAACGCCTACATCCAGTAACGGATATAATCTTTCCTTCTATTACTTTTGGCTCTATAATCGCAAATCATCTGAGGCGTGGCAGTCTTGCCAAATTCTTTTGAATTTTACCGCTAGCCGCTCGAAAGTGATTTATCTTTTGTCCCATTTTAACAACAATATCTAAGGTATTGCTTTCTCTTTCAGATGTTACTTCCAATAGACAGTTCCCTATGGAGTTATTTTCCCCTCGTAAAGCGTGATTGGAATGTTTAAGTGTTTCTTTATCTACCTTATTATTTCTTAGATTAGATGGATCAACCAACATAATAAATATAATTTTGTTACTTTTGGTAAATCTAAACAACAGTATTGGCACGCACTAATTGCCATCATTAAGTGTAATGAGTATTAAATCTATTTATATCATTACCTAATTAAACTAATTAAAATCCAACTGTACGATCCACATATTAAAGTCCAATTTCATTTGCATGTAACAATTTTGGTACTGTAGCCTTATGTTCGCCAACATTTTTTACATGTTCTACAACTTGCTATCGATCGATTTTGGACTCTATTTCTTAATTGATAAGTTGTGTTATGTTTTTTCTGGTTATTTTAGCATCGCCACCATAGGATCGGTCAATGACGTTTCCTTACGGTTGAATCGCATACCTTCTGTATTTGTCATTGGTTCCATCTTAGGATTGTCGCAGAAAAACTCAGTCTGTACAATAACGAAGCGTTGTCCGTCGCCATTTTTGTACATGTACTGAGATTTTAAGACACAAGATAGGATTATCTTGCTTATCTGTTGAATTGTAAAAGTAAAAATATGAGATAATACTGAAGGATTGGATAGCAATTTCACTTACGTTACCTGAAAATATATTTATTGATTTTAATAAATCTATCAGTATAGACACAATAATGTAAGAAGCCAGTAATTTGAGAAGAGGCTTAACCTTTCACGAACCTTCTTAGTATCATTGTCACGAGAAATCAATTGTGTTATGGAGATCAAAGTATTTCTGATATAAAATTAAATAAGCTAACATTGGGTTTCCACATAACTTTCGGGAATTTCGATCATCACTTCTGACTATGAAATAAGTTGTACGTCATTTATATTCGGGAAAGCACGAACAGATAAACAAGGATGGGATTTTTTAAGAGTTGATTACCTTAACGGGAAAATCCGGGTGATCTTTAACTTTTAATTAAATAGTAAGGATTGAGGAAATATCTTTGTTTATACAAGTCTATCTTTTTCGACATGTATTTAAGGTCGCTTTAAAATCCTCTACTTAGTCATGTGGTTGCATCCATCTTAGTTATTATCAGTCCACAACTCATTAGATTCGTTTAGCAACTTGGTAACTTCATCATCCTCTAAATTCATTACTTCTTTATTTTTCCTTCTCCTAATTCAATCTTCTAAACAGGTCGTCGTCACCCAATAGTATAGCGATATTCTCGATTCTTACTGCCAGCCATTAGAACATATAACAATTATAACATGTAAATGCACAAGTATATAAGTTTCCCATACTTTGCTTCAGCCTTGGTGACTAACACAATATTATTGTGCAACTATGGTGATTGTATTTAGTTCATATATCGCTTTGTGATTAAACACGAAGGTGTATATGGGTGTGTAATTACAATCATATGGGCATTTTAAGGCCTGGAAGTAGAGATTGGAATTTTAAACCTTATACGGGATTATGATAATGAAGAGAAATAGTCTTCCGATAAAGACATTGATTAAGAAGTAAATCATTTTGGTAAACACAATGAAAGTTAAGTACAACAAGTTTCTTTGAGAGAGAAGTAGAAAGAGAAGACATAAAGATTCCTATTTGATGTTAAAAATGTAAAAGCGTATCCAAATGATATCTCCATTGCAAGCTATGAATATCATGAAAAACAAAACAATCCACTTGCAACCATTAAAACGAATGGTGTCCGTTTATTTTTACAATCAACAAAATGGTATTCTTTCGAGCACGATAACTAAATGGGTCAACAAATATGATCGTAAATAGGTCAGTGATGTCCCTGCATTGTAACTCGAGTGTGTCAAATTCTTATGGTCTTACTGATAAAATTTGATAACCCTGATAAGTCTAATAGGTGATTTGAGTGCATGTTACGTTTTTAAGTATTTTTTTATGTTCTCATGATATCGTTTAAACGGTTTTATGTTACTGAGTATGTCCTAGTGATACCAGCTTCTAATTTTTTATCTATTTCTGTACTTATGAAGACGACTAAGTCTTTATCGCCACCTTAGTCTAGATCTACCACAAGCTGCTTTATATCGTAAAGCGTAGCAGCTGCAGCTTATTTAAACACTGCATTACAGTTTTCTTAACTCGTGTTCTAGAACATAACATTTCCATTAAACTTTCTATTACCCAACAAAGTCAAGCTAACTGAAATTCATTTTCTACTTTATATAGAAACAATTCTAAATCCCTGTAGAATTCACTTGTTTCAAATTCTCGGTCAAGGTTTTCTAACCACGCTTCAATGCTGGAACTTGAAAAATATTTGGGTTTCATTTTCTTGAGAAATAGTTTGTGAAATAAATAAGTTATTCTGTGAGGTAAATTGGAACAATAGCATGTTTGTTTCATGTTTGATAAGTAAATTTTGATTTTAAAGGTCGTGTGTCAGATTTAAAGTAGCAATTCGTGCTATATTGAAAATAAGTCAGTCCTTTTTTTCCAGTACCATAGATCTTAGAATAGAACCAATTTCTATACTTAGGGGTATGCCTACTACTACCGTTAAATAAGAACACGCCATCAACCTCTCTATCCTTATTCTAATCCATTCTCTTCGCTGTCTTTACCTCTCCAGATCCTTCTTGTATTGGTACTTCCTCAAGCCCTTCCATAACCTATTAAACTGTGGTACTATTTTCTACATCAACATTTTCCATAAAAACATCACCCCTCACACTACACACAACATTACGAACCCAACGACATTGAAGGCAAGGACATGAGATTTTCTCGACAGCACTCTTCCTCGTTGCGATGAATTCATTACCTTTTAACTACAACTGAAACGACCTTTGTTTAGTTGTTTGTAATTATAATAATGTAGGGGGTAATGATGTTTTGTTTTGATATTTAGTTGTATCTGCATCGTCAAGAAATTATTATCTTAATGTGAGATACCCAAAAAATCCCTACCTAGTACATGTTCTACGGTAGAAACATCTTAGGCCTTTCAGCAATGCATGGCAATATCAATAATGATGATAGATTTGAGATCACTTCTTGAAGATTTCGTATTTCAATAAGCACGTTAGTATGACAATTTAGATGACATACTAAGGGCAACAATACTGTTGTATCAACCATTGTGGTGAAGCCTATATGTTACAGAACATAAGCCTATCGAGCGGGCACACATCCAAAACCAAACCTGGGCGAATTTATGATAGGAATTCAATTTCACGTTGGCTCAATACTGAACCCTCAACTATTGTTTAACGTTGTTAAAGCCTAGGTTGAAATATAGGCACCGAAGCCATTGATTTTGTATCATCATCTTTAAGTATATCATTATTTTTCATAATAAGAGTTCAGTATGTTACAGACGATATGGAACAACACTCTTTTTAAAATAGTTATTCTCTTGTTGCTAAACTATCTTTTTGTTACTACTGAAAAATCGACTGTACATTTTTTGTGTGCCAACATTATTTTTAGCAGTAAACAAAACGAAATTTTCTATTAATATAACTCTCTCGTGACTAGAGTAAACATATTACACAATTCATGTTCTAAGCCTAAAAGGTGTATTTATAATTTACACAGACAAAAATGAAATGCATTTAGGTCCCAAAGGCACTTAGTTCAATAAGTTTAATCTACAAAAAAACAATAACTTAATTCACAGTAAAAACTATATAAGATCATCTGATTCGTAAATGCGGTAGTAGGGCACGTCATTTCAGCTTAGACGAGCTATAAAATTGAAGGCACCGTCCAATAAGTTACGTTTCGTTACGCATAACATCCCATCCAAAAGGCAGTAGGTACTCACAAAACGACAAAGTCATTACGTTACAAAAGCAGGGAAAGTTGCTCATCTCCCTTCGACATTCAAATAGGCCTTTCACGTTACGTGATAATATAGATCTATGGGAAATATTCGAGAAATCAAACTGCTAAAATGTAAACCAGCTAATTTTTCTTAGCCTATGCATTTTTTGACGTATAAGCGTATTTTGCGTGAAAGAGCGTGATCCATTCATCCAAACTTTGTCAAAACATCGGATTGCGAATGGCTGCAAGCATATGTTGTTTGTGTCAAGTAGAGGATCGGCTTTCATTAAGCCGTCCCAGATGGTTAGTGCTGATGACATCTTATACAAAATAGGCACATACATACATCACCCCTCTTGCAGTACGGATAAACTGTTCCAAAACTAAATATGTAACCCTAGAATTTATCACGTGATTGTCCCCAACTTTAGACAGTGGCGACCGTCTAAGTTACACGTAGGTATTTTTCTTAAGAACATTTCATATTCGTATCATGTTCATATAACAGGGATTTATATTATTTATTATTCGCGAATATATTCAAAGAAGTATATAAGCACTATGTACACAGTGACAGTACCCGAATTAGCGCAACATCGCAACGACCATGTAGGTCACGGTCCTACAGTAGAACAGAGACGAAACATACCGAATTGTAACACGAAAGACAAGGATAGGTTGATCACTCGTACAGGTTTCTATCGTGTGCAATATAACCTGTATTTTTTAAGATTGTTTAGAAATCTAACAATTTACTTTTGCATATTTCTGTATTTTTGTCTGAAAAATAAAGTTAAAACATCTCAAAAAAACAAAGTCCTGACACATTCACTGACTCATCAACGCAGGGCCCAAACCCGTGAACCTATAAAGCTGAAATTTTGCACAGAGGTTCATTTTAAGACTCTGCGACGAGAAAAGAAAGGATTTTCCGAAATTCCCACGGGAAAAAACGGGATCTTAAGTCTTACGCGGGCGAAGCCGCTAGTAGAAGCTAGTGTACAGACGAAAATTGACTATATCTGCTTCTTTGATGACTGGGAAGTCTAAGAATGAAGTTCTGGGATCCATCCCTCGTTCCAGCAGTTTTCTTTTGGTTTTACCATGATAAGCGGAATATAGGCACTCAGTTGATATCAACATACTCTTCTTAATTTAATGGGTGGTTATACTATAGGTGCATCTTTGGAACATTAAGAGAAGACAGTCGTGTTCAATAGAGATTACAGTTCCGACCTAGACGGCTAGACTCCTCGAACTAGCACATAAGTATTACAACATTACAATACTGGCAAGTAAGTCGG
The DNA here is from genome assembly GCA_002382865.2 of Heliothis virescens. Taxonomy (NCBI): domain Eukaryota; kingdom Metazoa; phylum Arthropoda; class Insecta; order Lepidoptera; family Noctuidae; genus Heliothis; species Heliothis virescens. Next base: position 369,872 of record NWSH02000571.1, read on the forward strand.
CTTTGTAAGTGGGTTACCGGCGTTTGTAGTCGATAGGGCTCTCTAATAGGGTTGCCAAGTTCCTGATTTTTCAACGACAGTGTATTAATGAGGGTATAAGAAGTATCTTCATAGATATAGGTTAGACGAAATTGGGAATAAAGATAAATTGTAGCCGTAGAAAGACGAGAAGCCTTTACATGGATGATGTAGGTACTTTTCCTAGGGCAACTTCATAAACCAGTTACCTACATTTTAATGTTTTTGAATTATTACGTGATTAACACGATAGATAGAAAAAGATTAGTTTAGTGTCACGATAAAACAATTACAGCAGTATTTTAATAAAGAAATAAATTAGTATTGCAATAGTTACAGCAGTTAGCATTTGCTTTTTAAAAAATACAAGTCTTACAAGGGAAGAATATCTGTCCCCTTTTATCCAAAATCCTAAAATATCTCAAAAACGCATACAAACTGCGTCCAAACCGTGACAGAGGCGCATAATTGCGAGCAATCAACCAATTCACACGTACACATCTGCACGAAAAACCCCTCTTTGGAATACAACACACACGGCAAAATCACCTCTATGTCTTTAAGATAAAGGTGGTTTTAGTATGCCAAGATCAGACAGGTGATATGAAGAATGTTGGCGTTGTATACTTTCTACAGTCTATTTGGTTTCGTTGAATGAGAACAGCTGATTCGAATCTGTTGTTGACAATGTTGGTGATTGGATGCGAAAATTGCCATTGTTTTTGGGAATGAGGTAATTAGTTTTAGGTATTTTGTGAGGTATTTCAAGCTGCTTAGGTAACTGGCAAAAATCGGGCTAATATAAAAGACTTTACGGGACCTTTTCAAAGAGATAATTACATTTTGATTACAATGACGATAATCAAGTCATGTCTCTTGTCATAATATTATTCGTCTTTTACAACAAGGTTTAGCCTTGTGCTTCGCTAAAGTATTTTTTCTAAGTATCCTTAAATCTTTGTCAAAATTCAGTACTTCAATCTTCAAGTACTTCATTTTTAGCACTTATAAGAACTAAAATATATCTACAAGCAAGTCTAATCGTTCCATAACGAAGTACTCTGGTCTAATCGGATGAGTCACGAATCCATATCTGCATCGGTTTGTCAATGCGTTGCAGTAAGCTTGCACAATCTGTGCCCTTATTATAGCATCGCCTTTGTGTTGGACTTCAGGTAAATATAACGATGCCTTATTTGTAAGATTCACAATTTTGTGAAATATAGGTAATGTTAAAAGCTGTCTTGGAATAGTATACTATGCAAATAGAAGTCCTATTGTAATCATAACGATAGGACGTTGATGGTTGTGTAAGCAATATAGTATCATCAATAGCAGTTTTTTTGCAAACTAAAGCTGTANGCGACGAGAAAAGAAAGGATTTTCCGAAATTCCCACGGGAAAAAACGGGATCTTAAGTCTTACGCGGGCGAAGCCGCTAGTAGAAGCTAGTGTACAGACGAAAATTGACTATATCTGCTTCTTTGATGACTGGGAAGTCTAAGAATGAAGTTCTGGGATCCATCCCTCGTTCCAGCAGTTTTCTTTTGGTTTTACCATGATAAGCGGAATATAGGCACTCAGTTGATATCAACATACTCTTCTTAATTTAATGGGTGGTTATACTATAGGTGCATCTTTGGAACATTAAGAGAAGACAGTCGTGTTCAATAGAGATTACAGTTCCGACCTAGACGGCTAGACTCCTCGAACTAGCACATAAGTATTACAACATTACAATACTGGCAAGTAAGTCGGCTTTGTAAGTGGGTTACCGGCGTTTGTAGTCGATAGGGCTCTCTAATAGGGTTGCCAAGTTCCTGATTTTTCAACGACAGTGTATTAATGAGGGTATAAGAAGTATCTTCATAGATATAGGTTAGACGAAATTGGGAATAAAGATAAATTGTAGCCGTAGAAAGACGAGAAGCCTTTACATGGATGATGTAGGTACTTTTCCTAGGGCAACTTCATAAACCAGTTACCTACATTTTAATGTTTTTGAATTATTACGTGATTAACACGATAGATAGAAAAAGATTAGTTTAGTGTCACGATAAAACAATTACAGCAGTATTTTAATAAAGAAATAAATTAGTATTGCAATAGTTACAGCAGTTAGCATTTGCTTTTTAAAAAATACAAGTCTTACAAGGGAAGAATATCTGTCCCCTTTTATCCAAAATCCTAAAATATCTCAAAAACGCATACAAACTGCGTCCAAACCGTGACAGAGGCGCATAATTGCGAGCAATCAACCAATTCACACGTACACATCTGCACGAAAAACCCCTCTTTGGAATACAACACACACGGCAAAATCACCTCTATGTCTTTAAGATAAAGGTGGTTTTAGTATGCCAAGATCAGACAGGTGATATGAAGAATGTTGGCGTTGTATACTTTCTACAGTCTATTTGGTTTCGTTGAATGAGAACAGCTGATTCGAATCTGTTGTTGACAATGTTGGTGATTGGATGCGAAAATTGCCATTGTTTTTGGGAATGAGGTAATTAGTTTTAGGTATTTTGTGAGGTATTTCAAGCTGCTTAGGTAACTGGCAAAAATCGGGCTAATATAAAAGACTTTACGGGACCTTTTCAAAGAGATAATTACATTTTGATTACAATGACGATAATCAAGTCATGTCTCTTGTCATAATATTATTCGTCTTTTACAACAAGGTTTAGCCTTGTGCTTCGCTAAAGTATTTTTTCTAAGTATCCTTAAATCTTTGTCAAAATTCAGTACTTCAATCTTCAAGTACTTCATTTTTAGCACTTATAAGAACTAAAATATATCTACAAGCAAGTCTAATCGTTCCATAACGAAGTACTCTGGTCTAATCGGATGAGTCACGAATCCATATCTGCATCGGTTTGTCAATGCGTTGCAGTAAGCTTGCACAATCTGTGCCCTTATTATAGCATCGCCTTTGTGTTGGACTTCAGGTAAATATAACGATGCCTTATTTGTAAGATTCACAATTTTGTGAAATATAGGTAATGTTAAAAGCTGTCTTGGAATAGTATACTATGCAAATAGAAGTCCTATTGTAATCATAACGATAGGACGTTGATGGTTGTGTAAGCAATATAGTATCATCAATAGCAGTTTTTTTGCAAACTAAAGCTGTACAATCCGTCATACGATTAGACCCTAGGGACGATTCAAAATTAGAAATGAAATTCGCAAAATCATCATTATTTCGAACCTTCGCAATCGACGTAGCTACATCTAAAAACATTAATATTGCTAGACTGTTTATGTCAAAATAAAGTTCCAATTTACCTCTAGAAAACAAAATGTACGTGACACATTAGTATAAAGAACACCGTCAAATAGTTACGTAACTGATGTTCCAGTTATCCCCTCCAACTAAGCTAATTATGCCTGTGGAGCTACGATAACTCAACTGGGTTACAAGCTTAATTTTACTACGAATAGTCCTTGCTTTTGTTTGTTCTTTTGTGTGCAATTGTTTTATTTAAGTTGGTTGATTACTGCAGTTGATTGAATTAAAATTGCTGTATTATTCATTAATCCACCCAAAAGTATTACCGGATCTTAATTTCTATTCTTATTTTTAGAGGGTTTCAAACCGAACTCTAAGAAAACTTAAATAGTTAAAAAAATACACTCGTTACTCAGAGTTTCCTAAAATAATGTACAGCCATGGAAAAGGGTTAGACATTAAATATCACCTTAACAACATTTTGGTATGGAAATTATGGCTAAAAATCCTAAGCATGTAAATTAATAGCACGTGAAATATTTCGAAGAAATACTTGAGACACGATACTTAGAAGTAATTACGCAAATACAGCAGCAACAAGAATTCATTAAAGGTTTCAATACCATTTTCCACACGAAAATAATTTCAAAACTTTTCCACCATCAATCGATGTAGGTACTTTTATAAGCCGGCAAAATTCGCTACTTATTTGACCTCTACAACACTCTCCCGGATACCACATTTCCCCGTATTTTTGACTTAAAATTTCGCAAGTTCTGCTGAGTATAAAAAATCCCATAAACACAGGTACTTACAATATCATGGCCCTGACTGCCGCTCCTCACGACCTCAGGCGCCATGTACTCGATGGTGCCGCAGAAGGAGTACGCCCGGCTCTCCCCGCCACAGAACTCCTTGGAGAGACCGAAGTCCGTCAACACGATGTGACCTTCAGCGTCCAGGAGTATGTTCTCGAGTTTGATGTCCCGGTAGATAATTCCGAGCTGGTGGAGAAGTTAACGGATGAAATAAAGATATAGGATGAAGAGTTCAGCAGGTGGTTGGTGGGTATTTCCATTGTGAAGGTAACCTTAAACAGATACATGAGCTGATAGCGAAAAGAGATACCACTCCTAAATAGATTTGTAAAAGAAAAAATGGTCCGTGATATTATAAAACGGAAAAATCTGATGTTCCGATACAAAGAGTACAGGAACATAAAGAACTTACTATATCTAATAACTAGAATTAACTACAAAAAGAAAATGAAACAAAGTGTTAAACAAAACAGCTAAACTAAATAAATAAACACCAATAGTGCCCATAAATAGAGATCCAAGTGTTATTATTATGGTCAAACAATGTATTTGACCTATGCAACCTGGTTATGATTCAGTTTAGACATTTAACCAGGTGTTTCGAATGCATATTTAATTTTCTTTGCAAAGGCAACAAAAAGTCGTACCAGTCAATGATTAATGTGACAAGTGTGTGTATTATTTAAAAAGTTGCTATATGGCAAAAGTGGTTGGTGTTATAAGTGGGAAAGTTTGTGATGACAAACAAGTTAATATGACTTCTGATTATAATTCTACATCAAGTCCTAAGCAACATATAAGCCTTAGAATCTTCATAACAGTCAAAGATATCCAAATCTATACATATTAGGATATTAATAAAACGAGTTATATCAAAGAAAAACTTGTTAGCTCACCTTATGCAATTGCTCAAGAGCCAATATAATTTCAGCTATGTATATCCTGACTTCATTTTCGTTGAAATGCTCTCTCTGGTAAAGATGGGTGAATAGCTCACCACCGGCCACGTAATCTGCGAAAGAAAATTACACCTATAAATACTAGATAGTTAAAAGATCATTAAATTCTAAGGTTTCTAAAGGGAGACTAATCTGGAAAATAGGTCAAACCTCCCTATATCACTCCAGGACCTACCAGTATTGGTAAACCTCCTGTTAATAGATTCACAACATCAAATAATTTTGGTTGCAGGATTAACCTCATCAAACAAAACCCAAATGCCGATAATTTCAGCTAAATTCGAATATTATGTCAGCAATATCTCGTGAACGCGTGGGTGATCATTTGCAACCGCACAAATAATCCGTATTAACTGAATTTATCTTAGTTGAAACAGAGAATTCGTGACTAGTAGCAATTTAATCAGATATTCAAATAAATCAGAAAACGAAATCCTCAGTTATTGGAAATGGAATGAAGAAATTTCTGCTTATCCTGTGTTTGCTCAACATGCTAGGGAAGCTTAAGAAAATGTACCTAATACGTAAATATTTTAGCTCGTCCAGAAATAAGTTACCTACATATCTAAATGTTTCACATAATCTCTTTATGAGCACCTGCTAAGAGCTAAGCTTGGTTTTATTTGCATAGCTCAAAGCGTAATATTCTCCAGTTAGTTACAGGAATTCTCAGTAGATAGAAAACATTTCAATGATAGCAGTACCTCTCTATTAGAGTTTCACGATTTAATTCCACGTAAAGGATTAAGTAAAGCGAAGGCTTCTACGAAGATAATTACTAACTGCATAACAAAATCTACATCAGGGATTTCATTACAGGTTCATTTTTGAAATGGTCCTTCAGTAACGTGTATCATATCGCCGTGTCTTCATCTTGATGCATCTAACTTCTGCCTTCAGCCTTTCACGCATCAGTAACGATCATCCCATTAAGAAAATTTAGTAGACTATAAACATACAACAAGACTAATTAATCAAATCTTAATACTTGATCTTGAAACAGATTTGAAACAAAGGGGCGTGGTTCGCGATCCACTTTATCTAGGTTGAAATACCAAGTCTTTGACCTACATAGTCTGCCTACGATGATAAAAGTACTAGAGATGAATACAGAGGCACAATTTTAATATTAATATTACTAAGAATAATTGTCGGTTTGCCTTCCGTTTATTTTATCACCCTTACACTATTTCTGTTTTGCTGTAATTTTGCTTTACTCTGAGCAGAATAAGTTCTTGTTTGATGTAGTTTCATATTAAATTCTGGCAGCATTTGTGCAACCACACAAAGGAATCGATGACCGAGGGAGTTCAAGCTATCGAGAACGCTACAGTAGATTTCTTCAAAATCAGATTAATCAGAATAGCATAATGGACGGTAACGGAGTAGCGTAAGGATATAAAATATTAGTTGCCATTGAAGTGATATCGAATAACGAGGGTGCACTAAATTAGAATAACGCTTCATTATTATGACTCGCATTTGGTTAAACAAACACCACCATGTTTTAATGTAACTCATTTGAAGGTGCAGAGATTTATTACCTGCGAACATTTGTAAATGTTTTATTGCCAAGAGAAAGTGTGTAAGTGCTATTATTTTTATCCAACTCTTTTTTGTGAGATAAATGGGTTGATTAGGATCAGCTTATGAACTTTCGATATTCTTATTGGTAAGAAATACCACTACGTTCTCATCAAAGATTATGTTGGGAATACCGTGGTATACTTTACTAGCTTCCGCCAGCAGTTTCACCCGCTTTTCCGTGGGAACTACTCGGCGCACCCGGATAAAAAGTAGCCTATAGCCTTCGTCGATAAATGGGCTATCTAACACTGAACAAATTTTTCAAATCGGACCAGTAGTTCCTAAGATTAGCGCGTTCAAACAAACAAACTCTTCAGCTTTATAATATTAGTATAGATTAGAATTTGTCATATCAATCATTAGGTGAAAGAATGTTATCAATAAATTCATCTATCAATATTGCAACGTCTTAAACAATTCCTTGGCACATTTAGCATATCACCTCGACCCTATTTTCTTTCAAATGTACTAATACGTACTTCATATTTAAAATTTCACATTTGAATTCATAACTGGTTTCACAACTAAAAACGCATTCATTCAACATCCATGTGGCGATGAGTCGTCAAAAATAATCCGCAATTAATAAAACCAAAAAAAAAATATGAATTATAGTCCTAGACAGTAGTAAAGTCATCTTGATAAACCAAGCGTAGTATGTATTAATAAATTCAGAGATGTAATAAAATAGTCTGACATGTAGGTCAAAGAGGCAGCTAGAGGATCTCTATGACAAAACGCTACAATACACAAATGATATTGTCCTTCAGTAAGTTCAAGAGCCTACTAGAACTAGATACGCTTATTAATGAATGAGAAGATATAAATGAAGCAACAGAGTCAACAGAAGATTTAAAAGTGGAAACGACTTGAAACGATGAGTAAGGAAAAATCAACTAAGACAGTGAGACCCTTTCCATTTAAACAATATCAACGTCATCACATTTCATTCACCTTGCCACGTAGTAAGTGACGCAGTACAGCGGTGACGTAATACTATCATGAGTGACGTCACAGCTTTCGCGAAAACCTCGCTAAGAGTTTTGACATTTCAAAGGTTGAGGCCAAGACCTTTAGATGACATAAAAATAAATGTTAAAATTGGGTGGAAACATTTGAATTTCTCTCACGTAATTCTTCAAGATTTTTACCTCCTGTGTTTGATTATATTTTTCGCAATGCCTCTGATAATGCCCTCAGTTGATCTAATAAATTAAATGTCTTTTCCTCGTGTGGGATCCTTTAATTATCAGTATTAAGAAGGCATTTAAAAAATTAGGACAGCCAACAGAATCCCTACCTAAAGGAACGAACCATACCAAGTAATAACCATGATAAGACGATTTAAACATTCACCCTCCGTCTACAAGACTGACAAGCCGGTACGTTAGAAATCAATTTATTCAATGAATTCGATATCAACATTAACCTAATGAGTTTACTTACAATACACACAAATATGCTTATGATTATAACGATGGTGGTTCTATGGTTTCGGTACAAGTAATCCATTACCATGTAAGGAGGTCGCTCTATGAACATTTAGGGCAATAGGTTACCCAGATTTTGATATATTTTCTGAACGTTTTATAATTGAGTCCTTTGTAGTTGTTCCTATTTAGTATTTTTGGTATTGAGGTTGCAAATTGTATTGGCTTCTATTTATCTATTAGTATTCAGACATTTTATGAACAATTTTTAGGTTAATTTTCTCGTGTTTAGTATAACAATGGCGGCAAGGTTTACTATCATACAGGATTTGTAGTCAAGTCTCAGGGAATTATGGAGTCAGATTTTTCAGTTCAGTCGGTAAATACCAAAATAACTGGCAAAAAATAAATCAAGCACTATTAAAGACGATAAGTCTATAAAGAAGAAAACTCCCAACATCTATACGAACCACAAGAAAGCTCATATCGATACAAGCGAACACAATCATCGGAGCAACCTGACCGTATCGTGTATCAGCTCCATTACGAATTGTATTATGTCGAGCGTTTCCCAATCTTTAGTACTGTTCTGGTACAAGTTATAGGAAATTCAGAGAAAATGGAGACCTTCAAGAATGGTGTGTTTAAAATACTTAAGTATTTTATTAAACCTACCGCAATAGGACTGAAATTGTAAGCTGACCATGAGATATCTGATAAAACTGATATAAAAGAAGATACGAATTGACGTAGATATGATAATAACAAATAAAAAAAATTGACAAACATGACAAAAGTACACAGTGACAGTTCCGAAGGTCAAAGAGCAGAACAATTTGAGTGAAATATCTTTGATAATAAACATCGAGTCGCCATGTTTCAGCAAGCAAGGTTAGACCTTGCTCTTGATTTCACTTCACTACACTTTTACAAAAGATTCAAGTTTTATATCGGCAATCTTCATCACTTAGGAGGAAAAGATCGTAATATTTTACTTAAAACTGTGGGGATTTTCGTCGAGCAATTTTTAACAACAAAAAAATAACGAAGTAGAAATCCCATAAGTTGAGGTGAACAAGACTGTCGAGATTGAAGTAAAGAAGCAAAACACTTCAATAAACAATAACCATTGTGTTCCAGATAACAATCACACAGAAGCAACATCGCTAAAATCTATAGAATTAGAACACCATAGAGCAGTAGTTTGTGCACGTGCAACACCTAACAATGGATTACAAACACTTCAGTAGGGGAAAAAGCGCAAACGTCCGCCCGTTCCGGGTCAAGGCGAGAAACGCTACTTATGAAACACTGCTTATTCAAAGTAAACTGATTTAATTCAAATAACAAATTAGTCTAAATAACTCATTGAAATTACAATAATTGAAATATAATAAAAATTTACTGACGCTATTTGGACAGAAATACATAAGGCTAATAACTGTGTCACTATAACAGATAACTAGATCTATTATAGATCCGAATGAAGAAGTAAAACGTAATAAAGCAAACTGCATATTTTTCCAAGCAATCAATCTAACAAAGGACGGAACAAAAGACTTGGTAAATAGTTTCATTTCAAACGCCGAGAAAACAACACGTGACGAAGAAATTACACATAATTGATGTTCAATAACTGCAACCCTGAACTTTCAACCAGCAACAATACCTTTTATTATTGGCAAACAACAAACGACATCCAATTTAAAAGTTTGATTGAGTCCAGAAATCATATCGATGTGACTGTCACAAGTTAATTTATACAGAGTTAACTTTCAACAATAACAGTTCGGCTCAGAATCAGGAAAGTTGCCAAAAATCAATTAAGACCGATGGTGGTACAGTAATTAACATAGCTGACCTTTATACAAGTGAAAGTGATGCAGTTAATTGACAAGTTAGCAACAAATTGACTGCATTCTATTGCGCAATTGAATGAGAAGGAAAAGTTATTGACAGCTAAATCGATCTGACAATAAAACAATTCGATGAAGAAATGCGAAGTTTACATTTCTTTGAACACTCAATTATTTTAATAGCTCCTGAACAAAGTTACCCATTCGCATTCTCGTTGAAGATCGATAGATTACAAGTACTTTGGCGAAGGTCTTGTATAAGAATAATGTATAGACACTATTGTATTGTAGCTTGAGAATTGGCAGACGGCGTGTTTCATAACATAGTAACATTATATTGACCGGTTTCTAATAGTCGAGTTACAACATACACGAGGTGGCAAGCTCATACCAAATCGATAATTGAGATCGGTAAGAAAGTATCAGCTGAAGATACGTGGTAAAACAATGAAGATGCGAGTAGATGTCAAGGTAAAAGATGCAATCGGTGTAACACAAAACTGCTGTACATGAAAAGATTTATCATTAATACATAATTGGAGTTTGAGCAGGCGTGAGCAGTTAGATACTACAGGGGCAGTGGGTCAAGGTTTTGCAAAAGTAGGTCTCACACCGTTTGGCAATCATGTTCTCAGGTAAATGCCGCACTTCTTTAAGTTTGTATGTGCAAAAATATTCTCTACGCGTAATTATAGTATTGTCCACGGTGATTGAAGTTTTGACACGACTCTGTAAGAGCGGATTATTATAATGTGTCAGCCTTTGCATGTCGCCATTTCTATTTCACAATCTCAACTCTGAACTTTATATGTGAAATATGAACATGTATGGCAGTCTCACTTTCTATTGTGGCTTGAATTGAACTTTAAGCAATATTGTCGAGTTTGATACGTTAGAAGTAATTGTTCCGTGATATTTATGTTTTCGATATGTATGAATATTATTTCTTAAACATCATTTATTAATGTGATTCAAAGGACAATGGGCACAAATATATGAAAGCTGGTACACCCCTCCAATAGCAATGACATATATGTCGTTGGATAGGGATTTTTAACTGGAACAAAATTTACTAAGACACCTATGTTGAAATGTTTGTCCATTTTTAGTTAGAGGTCAAAAACCGTGTAAAAATTAGTAGCGAAAAATATTGAGAGTTAAATGGAAAATCTAAGTACTACTAGTGTAATTATTTTAAGTACGACTTTGTTGTTCCCGTCAGAGTTCATAATGGCTACAAAAATGTAACATTTCCACCTTGCACCGCAGGTACCTTATAACTGGGTATTGGCCGTAATGATACACGCCACCAATATCAATGTCATATACATCATTGGATAGGTATTTTTAACTGGAACGACATTTACTATAACAGCTTTGTTGTAATGTTTGTCTGTTCTGATATATAGATAAAAAACAATGAACTGTTTTGCGTAGCCTATTTTGACTAGGCACAGCGCCTTAACTCTCAATATTTTTCGGTACTAATTTTTACACTGTTTTTTACTTCTAACTAAAAATGGACAAACATTTCAACATAGGTGTCTTAGTGAATGTTGTTTCAGTTAAGAAGACCTATCTAACAATGTATATGACATTGCTATTGGTGGGGTGTATCATTACGCCCAATATCCAGTTATACCTACGGTGGGTACCTGAGGTACAAAGTGGAAATNAAAAAACAATAAACTGTTTTGCGTAGCCTATTTTGACTAGGCACAGCGCCTTAACTCTCAATATTTTTCGGTACTAATTTTTACACTGTTTTTTACTTCTAACTAAAAATGGACAAACATTTCAACATAGGTGTCTTAGTGAATGTTGTTTCAGTTAAGAAGACCTATCTAACAATGTATATGACATTGCTATTGGTGGGGTGTATCATTACGCCCAATATCCAGTTATACCTACGGTGGGTACCTGAGGTACAAAGTGGAAATGTTAAATCATTGTATGTAGCTATTATGGACTCTGACGTGCACAGCAAGTAGTCATATTCATTTTATTCATTTATTCAACTAAGACATCATAGATCCATTGTGTTAGTAACAAAAACAAATCTTAAGGCCTATGTTAGTACTTAATAACTAATAACGACCTGGTTCTGTCAACCATCGTTTGCACAAGAGGGCTATCCACCCGAGCGGCAATCGAGTGCAGAATACTGTTACGACTGTCACGCAACCTCCGCACCATCGACGCAGATCTTTTACGCCATATTGCATCAAAATTGTCTACATGTGCGTCGGCAAACATGCCCGATGCGCTACAGAAGCGTGGCAGTCGCAACAGCACCCTGAAAGCATTATTAAATTGGATTCGCAAAGCGTTGCAAGCCCTTTGGGTATATCTGAACCACAGGGCCCCCGTGTACAGCGTTGTGCAGTAAGCTTTAAAAAGAGCAACTTTTATTTCTACTGTACATCGAGAAAACCTGCGAGCCAGCATGTTCGCCCGGACCGACAAAGCTCTGCGCTCCCTCTCCAAATCTAGATCGTCCTTCATGTCATCTGTTACCACATGGCCAAGATATTTAAATTTAAAAACCCTTTTTATTGGGAGGCCCTTTAGTAATAATGGTGGAATTGTAGATGGACATCTGGCCCCAGACCCGAAGACGATATACTCTGTCTTCTTAGGGTTGTACACTAACCCATGCGACTCCGCATATGACTCACACACAGCCAGTAACTTACGGAGAGCACTGATCGAGGGAGCCAGCAGCACCATATCATCCGCGTAGCTGAGGTTATTAAAACACACTCCATCAACATAGCAACCAATGCGCATACTGCTGAGTCTCTCAATCAGTGCATTCACATACAACCCAAAGAGCACGGGTGACGACAGTCCCCCTTGTCTCACTCCACACTCCGGCCTGCATGGCTGTGACAGTTCCCCCGCCCATCGTACACGCGTCTCCTGATGTAGGTACCAGTATTTCAGGATAGATGCGAGTTCTGGCGGCAGCGTTGTAGTACCCAACTTTTGCCATAGTAGATCATAAGAGACCAGATCAAAGGCCTTTGATAAGTCCAGAAAAACCGCATAAACGGGAGTTTGTCTATCCGTGTAATACCTAACAGCATGTTTCAGACTCATAATAGCGGTCTCCGTTGATAACCCAGCTCGGAAACCAAACTGAGCATCATGAATCTCGACGTGCTTATTTAAATACGAGTTAATCACGCTGTCAAGTATCTTGGCTATCACCGTGGCTAGTGAAATTGGCCTGTAGTTTGACCCGTCTGATATGTCTCCAGTCTTATTTTTAACTACCGGTACCACCAGAGTCCGCATCATATCCTGAGGCAGGTATGAGTGCGACAGACACAAATTGAACAACAGTGCAAGGACTCTTGGCAAGTGCGTACCTGCATGCTTTAGG
>NWSH02000571.1:389758-404508 GCA_002382865.2 Heliothis virescens
AATGAAAAAACCGATTTTCGTTAAAAACTATGTTCCGACCTTCTGCGTGGGAGCCATCGAAATTAGTCTTTACTCAGGTAGCATTTCAAGTTGCGGGCAAAACTTGAGCGAGAATCGTCGAGCATACCTATGTGGTAGTGACAGCCAGTGTAGGTAAACTTCCCTGCAGAGTGTTTACACTTGCCAAGTCTCATCGGACGCCATGTCAGATATATCATCAAGTTAATAAACCTCCATGGAAATGGATAACGTGCTGCAAAGGACCTAGAATACGTAATGATGTCAAAAATATGACTTTATCCAAGTTAAAGACATCAATCAAACAGTAACCTTCCACTATTGTGGTAAGGTTGAAAATCTATTGAAGTTTGTTAATTTGAGATCCAGAAATTTGACAGATTGTGGTAGGTTAATTTGCTGTTGTCTGTGCTTTCAACCCGTATTTGCGAAGAAATAAATGATTTGAAGGACGTTTCTAGAAACGAGGGCAACACAAATCTATCAAATAAACATAAAGTACAGAAAAAACTTAAAGAAGATGCATTAAAGGCAGGCACAGACAAACCAGTTGTTTAGCAGACGAATTAATCTCATCTAATAGAATTTCAAATTGTTCGTCTTATAAGTAACGGCATTCGATCGTAGCCATGATACATTTACAATTAAAAATATATGCGTTGCATCTTGCATTTGATGTTACAGTATAGAAAAGTGGACTTAGGAGAAAACTTCAATAGTGATGAAATATTATTTACTAGCTTCCCTAGGAAACTATTTTCCATACCTAGATAAAATACAAGATCCCTACTAATATTATAAATGCGAAAGTAACTCTGTCTGTCTGTTACACTTTCACGCCTAAACCAGTGAGCCGATTTTGATGAAATTTGGTACAGAGATAGAATAGACCCTCAGGAACAACATAGGGATACTTTTTATCCGGGTACGGGAAATAGTTCCTTTGGGAAGCGGGCGAAGCCACTGGCAGATGCTAGTCATTTATAAAATTGTAACTAAAGACACCAATACCTCTCATAAGGACATTATCTTGTACTCTATTTATAACTAGCAATGCAAACAAGTAAACTTGAACAGTATCGTATCGATAGGCACACGGAAGTTGTGACATTTCCGATGTACCTACAATTACTGCGATAGTATCCTTCTACGAAACCATTGAATCATTCCCCATATCATCGAGACTAATTACACTATGATTTTTAAGTAGCAGTGCATCTAATATGCAATTATTAGCCCGGTTCCCTGTATTAGATCCTATGGGAACCGGGAAGAAAGTCTATTCATCGCCACCTATTCCCATCTTTCTTGACTACAGTATGTCTAACTTCATTACCGGCCGTTCCCAATAACCTATCTATCTCTGGATTTGCTTACCAGAGATAGGAATTTGACATTACTTGTATGGGGCTAATGTCAAAATTCTATCATTAGTAAGTAAATCCAGACATAGACAGAATATTGATTTCCGCAGTAAAGCGGTTCAACTATACTTGTGTGTGTAAATGTACAGACCACAGCAGGTCACGGAACCCGAATCTGTCAAATTTTAACAGTCAAACATCAACCTACCACTATTGTGATAAGGTTGAAAATCTATTGCAAAAATTTGACAGATTATGGTAACTTGATTTGCTGTTGTCTGTATATGAACATTGTCTTTGCATGACAGCGACTCGACCACTACTGTGGGCTTTCGAGATAAAAGGCCAATTTCTGAGGTTCCAGATAAAGTTCTATAAAGCTACCTGACAGACGATGCCATTGAAAAGCAGTCAAAATTAAAATTATTACCATGCCAAATCTGCCAGATAACTATATGAAACTTTTTCTGGAACCTCTTTAACTGTCCCTAAACGTACAATGTGCTAGAACATTTACACACCCAAGCACAACCCGCTTTGGTAATAAAAAAACTAGTAGAACCTTCAAAATTGACATAACCAACCCCTCATGAACTCTACAACGGCAATCGAGGTTGGCATGTCAACAGGGTACATCGACCTGCCTCCAGGCGTACCCTAGCCCAGTGTTACACAACAGGAGCCGGTTGAAAGACCTCGGGGTCTCGACACGGCTGGGGCGAAAGGACTTTATGCCCGGGTGACATTGGGCTATTGATTCAGACGGAGACGTCGACTGCGGTTGTTCCTTTTAGTTTGAATTGTCGGTGGCAACAACTAGTAAAGTCGGGTGAATATGAAAATCAAAACATATCCACAAAAATATTATGAGAGTTTGTTTGCTTGAAGGCGCTCATCTCAGGAACTACTAGATAGATTTGACAAATTCTTTTAGTATTAGAATAGATTAGATAGCCTATTCATCGGAGGATAAAACCGCTAGTGGATGCCAGTTTTTCATATGAATCCAGTGCCGAAATAAAAAAAAAATACTTAGAATATTTTAACTGGTATAAAACCAGTTAATAATTAACCAATTAAAAAGATTGTAAACGAAAAACTAAAAATTCTTAATTTTGCATACTGATGTATATCGGTGTCTACAATAAACGTTTTTAAATCACTAATTAAAGTATACTTTGCGGTTAGATAACAGAAGTGACGATAACTTGTACAAACTTGTCGTAAGAGGTTAATAAGCTCAAGCGAAATATGACCACATACTATTGTATCTCTGTAACTTTACAAGCAAACTCGTGTAGCAAATCTAGTAATATCAAGTCTGTTAATTAAAACAAACATTTGTTTGACATCATTACAGTTTTCGCTACTTTTAATACAAACATTGATTTAAACAAAACTAATTTTGAAAGTTTGATTGACCCATAATTCATAGGTGTTCAACCAAACTCTGACTGTACTGATCAATATTTGTTTACCAAGTTAAATCAATGATAAACTAAAAGGCATTTTTCATTACGTTCGTTGCTCTCTATCTCAATAAATAATGTTTTAAGCTTTAGCATAAATAATAAAGAAAAAAATACTGCAGAAATAAGTTGATTTGTCAACGTTACTGAAGCACTTTTTTCAAAGGATTCATAGTTGTAATAATATAGAAAATATAAGCTATATATTAACGCATTTTTTTTATCAAAATCCATTCATAAGTTTAAGCGTGAAAGAGTAACAAACTCATATAAGACATCCTTACGACCTTTCGCATTCATAATAATAGTAGTATTAAAAAGATGTTCAGTATCATTGCATTTACATACACGTGGAGGCAAAGTAATGCATTTAAATAATACATAATTACAGTAACTGCTAATTACAATTAGTTCGTTGCTAGCTGAACGTTACACAACGACAATAAACCTTTTCCTTGGACAAGATTAAAATGCCTAGTGACTAATTAGTAGGTAGTAAAGACTGACAGACAGCTGCAAAAGTAGATAGACTGAAATTTTGTATGAGCATTTTTGTAGATATCTAGCCGTATCCCGCAGATTCACCCACGTCTAGGTGGAACTTCTTCCCATAACCCGAGCCCAACCCCGTAGCTTAAATCACCCAGGGATACTATATCTTCCCAACAGTGAAAACAATTTTTCAATTCAGTACCGCAGTTTTGGAGCTTCAAAATTGCTTTGTTTAAAAAGATGCAATTATCACCCATTTACATAATATTCCAAGTGCATAATTACGTTGAAAATGACAAAAAAACAATTGCTATAAGAGAATGTTTAGAAGATACTCAATACTTTATTGCATTCCATAATGTAAATACATAATAACAGTTGGTATGTCAAAAACATTGAATCAATTATGGACCCTGTCGGCCACAGCAAAGTTTACAATAAGTTAGATACCTGGTTTAGAGAAAATTAATAATATGATAGATAATTACGAAACATTTGCCATACGTACAGAACTTCTCCGCAACAAGGCACATTTTAATCTAATTACTCTTGTAATAGGTTGCAAGTCTAGTCATGTACTTGATGCATAGTTAACTAACTAATCATGGAACCATGTCAAAGTAAGTATCATTGTACTAAAGTTATTCAGTCATGAAAAACGGTAGCACAATTTGATTAAAATGACAGATAATAGCGCTTAAGAGATTTTATGACGATAATCATGATAATATTTTCAATTAAACAGATCATAATTACGAACTTGTATTAAAGATTGATCTATGAACAAATTAATCTTTATAGATAAAACATCAATTATTAAACCAATCTCAAGTCTAAAGATTTGGAAAACAGCAAAAAAAGTATTTGCTGTACTCTCTCAAACGCTTAATCGAAATCAGTTGACGGAAAATTGAACTCTAACTTACCAAGTATAAGGTGTAATTTAGCGTCGGTCTGGAAAGCATAGTGCAGTGTCACCAGGAACGGACACGCCCTCACAGCCTCCAGGACCTGTTGAATAAAATTCAGTTTTACATACGATAGACAGTTCAATTTGATACTCGATAGAATTGGAGTACAAAGGACCTAGGGTAGATCCTTGGGGAAATACTTTATTAATGAAAAGTGTGTTATACCCTAGTTTTGTTTGCACAGTCGCGGACATTATTGCAGTAGCAACTTTTAAACCTTCACAATTTTGTAGCGTAATACATTGGCTGAACACAACGGATCCAACGGTTACTCTAACACCTATTTAATTATACGGCTAAAATAGTCACTATGGCAAGTTGCTAGTGCAATAATGACCCCCGATCGTACCTTGCTGGATTTTATAAGTGATTTTTATAGGTACTTTGCTAATCCAATTGCATGATGGGTGAATTGCATTAACTTATATATCAATTTTTTGCAACATATGATTTAATTTTCAGAATTTCCACGTTTTACTGAAGAAATATTTTCAATATCTTAATAATATGTTAGTTTACCTGTCTTTCAGTCCTAGTATGCTCAGCAGTCTTCAATTTCTGTACTATCGATGCCTTTTTCAAAACCTTCATGGCGTACAACTTTCCTTCGTCGATGCCACATCTTTTCCTAACTAGAAACACTTTGCCGTAAGCTGGAACAAAAGAAAATAATTCATTAATATTAGCACATATTGGAAACAGACAAAAAAAATTAACAAGGCTTTGAAACTCTAGGACCTTGATTATCGATACCAATGTTATAAACCTAAAGAGTTTGTTTCTTTGCTTGCTTGAACAATCGAGGAAGGCTTTAGGTTACTTTTTATCCGGTTGCGCGGATTAGTTTCCACGGGATACGGGTGAAGCCACTGGATGCTAGTCACATATAATATCTTTAAGTTTTCCACTTCAGACTATACCCGGCTTTTAAAACTACTCCCACTCACAAATTTGCATATTCTACGAGTATATCATCCAGGTAAATCTATTTATTTTCCATAGTTTCGATCCAGTGAACTAGGAATGACATTAACTTCATTGGATCGCTGAAAGCCACGTGGAACACATCGTAATTGCGTTAGCGTCAAAGTCACGGATCCTGGGTAAACGTTGGATCGGGATTACAGAACCGTGTAGTTGCTTTGTATATAATATCGTTTTATAAGCCTGTATCTGAGTTTAGTACAGTAGTTAATTTAAATTGATGTATAGTTTAGAATTTAACCTAATCGCCAAATTACTCGATTTTAAGCAATCATCGATAGTTAAGGTAGGCGCTAGTCACGCTTCTTTATCAACATCCTTAAATTCTTTATGAGCTTAATTTAGGTCACTAGGTCAAAATTTGTACAGACTACCAAATCAATAAACATGTTTTGTTTTGTCCCCAATACAATAAAATCACCTCGAATATATTCCTACGTTCAGCCAAGTCATCTACATGGCAAGGCGAAGTGTTACGAGAAAATGTTATTATTATAATTGTGAACAATAGCATTTTATGGTCCACTCTCATGTTACAAGTGGGTCACTTAAGAACAAAAGCCCGATTATGATAGTCATACTATTTGACTTGAGGTACAATGTGATCTTTTGACAAGTTTGTTTTCTTGACATGACCCCAAACACAAAGTTGTCATCGAAGAATTCTTAGAAATAAGCAACTTTGTTTTTGTTGAGCCTTCTTTAATTCATTTCCAGAAAATAATTAACTAGATATTGATATAAAATACAAAGAAATTAAGAAAGAATGATATCTCAATAAAAATTGGCCGAAAAGAACAACTTTACATTATCACAACAAATAAGACACAAAGAAGATTACCTCTCCATTACATCCAGATTAAAACTGGACACAACGTATCTCCAAGAACCAACAAACAAGAACAATCAAGAAAACAACAGTAACCTTGACAGTAAGAAAACTAAACAGATATCCGACAGACGTCTTTGAAAAGCAGATCATTTGTTCCAACGATTTACCAAGAACCCATCCGCCATTGTTCCAAAGCTTATAAGGTAAGGAAAAAATATGCGTAAACACTACGAAGTGGTTACGTTTCCGTTTTTAACAATGTTATTATGGGAAGTGGACGGGTAAAGATGACAATGATGGTAATGCGTAACAAAAATTTAACAGGAGATTATAATGTAAGAGCAGAAGCAATTTCGGACGCTGTAGAAGTCAATCATCATATTTTTGGAGAGGCCAGCCTTCATAATTCGAATAAAGTCTTTAACAGAGTACATAGGACTTCTGCGGACCATCGAAACAAAATTGAACAGTTTGATACTACTGTAAAGGAAAGACTAAAAACAAATATACCGCAGACAGTGATAACAGTCCTGCATGGCAACTATAATAAAACAATTATGACCATAAAAAAGACTGGCCTATAAAAATAATACTGTATCCAATGAAACAGTATAAGTAGGAGATAATATTAGAAAAATCATTTGCAATATCTTCGTTGGTTTGCAAAACGGGTAATATAACTAGTATAGTCTTAACGACGACGATATCAGATAACTTTTGTCGCATGTTTATTAATATTTCCTTCCTCATAATAATTATTTTTATCTGAATAATTTGAATACTAATAAACACTGATAGCGGTTGCGACTCCATTTACCTGAACAAATATTTTATAAGCAATCAAGCAAGCATTCCTATGAAGTATTGGATTCAAAAAGCATTTCAGTTACTTAGGTTTTTAACTTTCAACCCGTTTAATCTCCTTTGCATTTATACACAGATCTATTTAATCTGTACAGCTTTCCTTTTGCAAATTATTGGTAGAGCTCTTAAGTTCTTTTAGAAGCTCATCTTTCTATATCTATCATGATCAAAAAGACCTCATCATAGCCTTGCCATTAACATTCCTCTGCTGAATTCAAAATACATATAAATTAATTTGTTATGCTTTCATTCTAACCAAATGCGGTTTACTACCATGTAATATTCCACGCAAAATGTACAGCAAATAATTTTCCAACAAATAAAATTTCACTGCCGCCATTTCGGTTTAGTTCCCTCTAATTTGCAAACTAATTACTGGCAACTGGTTCGATGGGACCGCAACGATCGTTACTTCATTATGTAGTTGTTAATCTGATCACAATTAACTTCCATTACGTAAGTTTAAGTTACTAAAATAAAGGACCGGAATGGTGATGCAATTTAACGGTAGACTAGTTTGATTAATTGACTCGATGAAAACAAAGTTAAAAGAAAATTTGATGAAGCTGGTTTCATGCCAGATGATAGATTAAAAGTGCATGTAGAAGAAAATAAGGCTGTCAGTGGCAGTGTCAGCAACATTTCTCTCGTTAAATATAATTTTCAGCTTGCATCGTTAGAATGTTGTCCAACCTGTTATAATAAGCCGAACGCATTCATAAAGCCTGTGGCGCCAACATAATGCACCAAACGCACTAATGTCTTAACCAGTTTTAATGTTTTAATTCAAACTTTATTACAGTCGACAGATAATGAGAAAATATTGACGCTCGTAAAATAATCATTAGTAAAGGTAATATAGGGATAGTGAGACCACATCTGCTTGTTATAACTAGACTTAACGTTGCGTAGTGATGTAATGACTAAGTTATAGGAAAATAAATGTTCTATTTATAACGGCAAAAAATCCAAAAAGCAATTTTTGCCCGTGTATTGTTTCCGCAAACAATACAATATTTTAATCAAACAACATGTTTATGACACAGCCTAATTTTGATGACACATCCAATTAATTTATAACAGAAATACCCAGAACAGGATACAACAAAGTGACTTTTTAATTCTTTTGGACGTTTTATTTAATTCATATCAATAAGCAGCCTTGTTGCCGACTCAAATGTAGGTATAGTAAACACCATTTCCTGACCTTTTTACGACCACAAGCGGAAACATTACCATAAGTAAATAGAGTATTTTCCCACAAACGCCCAATGAGGATCAGGTGTTTCCTACTAACCGAACGAGCACACACTTCGGACCTTTTGTTAGGCCAAGCCAGAGCGCGGCCACTTGGTGCACCGGACGTATTCAGTTACCGTCAGCTGTTAGCTTCATGATTTTCTAATATACGGCGACATGTGTGTACTTAACATAATGAGTTTTTGCTTTATGATGATTGGTTTTGTGGGAGCCGCGGAATGGATGCGGTAAATTCTTTGACAAGACTCCAAACTTTGGTTGGTGTTAAAGCTTGAAAGGTGGATTTATAACCTAATCTATCCGTTGAATTAGGATTAGAGATTAAATTTTGATCATTTAATAATATAAGCGGATAGATAGGTTATAGGAATCCGCAGCAAGTCATAATCTGTCAATGTAAAAAGTATTTTTTAATTTCTAGTTTAATATTCTTCAGTATTGCAAACCGCTTCATTCGCGATAACATCTGCAGCTGAATTAAAACCTTAGACGTTGAATGCACAGCGGTTCTATAATAGCCCGTACGATCCTGTTGTCATCTGCTGCCCACTATTTTTATCCCCAAGCTTGTCAGTCTAGTCGTCTCATTTCAAAGGTTTGTTGGTCAACCAGTCGCACTGTCCTACTCTCGTTTCATTACTCAACTCGGGTTTAGCAACGTTAGAACGATATTTGCACGCTTTGAGCTTGATCAAACATTATCATATGAGAGGTGACCTAATGGATGATAAACGAAATTGAAATTCGATTTGGGAGGTAAATAATCTCAGTCGAGTGCCAGGAAAATGTTATTTGGACGAAACAAATAAACAAACATAGTGTAGCTATTTATAGATAAGGAAATAGCTCTCGAAAAAGTATCAATGTGTATCGCATTTTTATAGAAACAGTAGGAGTATAATAATTCAGCTGACGAGAGGTTATTGAAGAAGACAATGAACTAAACACCAAAATATGAAACACAAAAAATATAAAAGAAATCATAAAAAAACATTATGAACGAAGACATTTCGCACTTTCCAGAGTGGATGCACAAACGACCTAGGCCGGTCGATGCTCCCGATAGCAGCCGAGTAAATAACAGTGTTACTCCAAAAATATAACGCCCGTGTTCTGTGCGTAGTCTTTGTTACACAGATGAGTAATAGGTAGTTAATCACAAATGGTATAACTTTCATTATGATTGCCAAATGCCAACACGTTCCTTTAGAATGATTTTGATATCTTACCCTTTCATCTTCATCATCTTTAAGATTCAGAGGTTCGGGATCATATCTAATGAACTGGATTTCTATTTGTATTCCAAAAGACGTTACACCTACAGCACATTGAGACGCAGAAGTCGTAAATAGCATCAAAACAAACGACTCGAAGGAAAGCAATGTCCTAGTTAGGCCAGACAGTGAAAAATTTCTTATTACCAAATCAAATGAATAATGAGTGACTAGATAGGTCTTTACTGCTGTGGGAAGCCGTAAAAATAGCCGAACATAAATAGAACAAACAAAGAAACTGGTTTGTGCGAATTGAAATATCAACATTAAAATTAGGATTGTAGAACTAGTTGCCCGAGCCAAATAACACCAACAGGTAAAGCACTTTTAACAATTCTTTAGGTAGGTATCATAAAAATGATTACTACATAAACAGTTATAAACGTGATTATCACTAAAGTAAACACTGTGAAGTTATTGCTAATTGATAATATGAATACAGGTCAACCAGTCAGTACATATCTTGAAAATACAATAACATTTGCCACTGAGTGTTTGCAGGATACTGCACAACAGTACCACGTGGAAATAGGGATTCACATAAATAATACTTCATCCAATTTAATAGTGTTATAATAGGAATTTGAAGGATAACCACAAGATCTGTTCCGGGAAACCTGCAAAGGTTTATTTTAGGAATTGGCAAATCCAAGCCAAACATTATCGAGCCAAATTATTATCTACAAATCGATACGTTTACTGAAAATAATGTCTGTAGTAATAAAACCGGCGATGTAATCACAGACGTCCTTTAGTGCAATGAACTTGTAAAGCTAGGGGCGTGTCAGTACTTACAAAGTTCGGTCGTTGCGATTTGTTTTCAAAATACATTTATTATTAGACTTGAGCGAACTCACGGGTCAAGTTCATTTGCTGACGGACAAAGAAGCGATTGAGAGCGATAATGTGTGGATGAGAAAACTCGTCAGTTTATTTTGGGAGTTAATTGGTGAAACAGGTGGGCGATAGAAACATTATCATAGGCTGAAATCAGGCTAAGAACATTTCACACACATGAAAATTTTCTAAGGGCAAGAATTATTTTTGAGATATATGATTTTATTTTAGAAAAAGACACACACTACTTTATAATGGCAGGGCTCGTACCGATGTCGATGTTTCGAATATAGGAAAATAGGAACATTAAAATACAGATACTAATTCTAAGAAACATTTCGGCAAAAGGTTTCTTGAAATATGTATGAGTGTATATGTTATGTACGAACATTCTAGGAAAAGCAATAACGATGCTTACTGGCTCTGAAAACAATATTGTTAAAGGAAGATGTACTTTCTCAAGAATTGGTAGAAATCCAGTTGATAGAATTTTCCGTGTGAGTTAATTCCGTGAAGTGAAGAAAATATTATAACTTGGATTCAAAGTAAGTTCTAGAACTGCTGCCATTTAACAAATACGAATACTGCCTGTTCCCAGAACGGCAGAGAGGTTTACCAAAATAAACCTCATATTTGACGTAAAGCCAGGAGAGTATATAGCAGTCAGCCGGGTACAATCTAGACTACGGACTAACTCGGTGAATTCCCACTGGGAAACCAATTAATCTATAAATAGTCAACCACCCTATCTTTGATAAACAAATTCCCATTAATATTACTGGAATATTCTAGACTGTTTGTCCAAGAATATTTTTAGATTGTCAATTCAGAATAATAAAGACAAAGCCACGTGGAGCAGTAAATAGTTTAATAGCAGGAATATTTTCACGACACCACTTTCCTATATTACCCTACCTACGCCTTAGTTAGATATTTGACTCGTCTAAATTCTGGGCCAAAATATTTGAACATGTTAATATTGTAAGAGCAGTTATCGAAATAATTACTTCCAATTCTAATTATTGAAAAGGTGTATTACCAAACAATAAATTTGTTTATGTTATACAAGAACATGACATTAAAATAGATGATAAAATTGTTAAAAACAGTGTGTCACCTCCGATCATAACGCTACTCGGGTTCAGAGACCCATGTCAAATGTTTAGCGAATAAAACGGTTCATTGATTCCGTTTTACGTGCAAATAACTTTAAACAGGCCAGCATTTTTTGTTTAAACTGATCTTCGATTAAAACTGAAAACTGTTTTGAATTTGAGTGGGTCATACAATTATCACACCTAGTATTCGTTGTTTGCAAAATTTTCAATAACACGAATTTTACGATCTCCGTCTATTTCTTTTTTTAATTTCTTTGCATAATGGCGTTTCGATATAAATTCTTGTAGTTTTAAATTTTACGTCCCTTTATACAATCTAGAGCAGAATTCTGCCAAAGCAAAGCTTTCATAATAACCTTTATTAATCATAAGACTAGTTATAAGAATCAGCTGCTCACAATCTAAAGCGAGTTCACTAACTTCTACGGCAACCAAACTAGTTTTATTAGCACTAAATAAACTAAGAATATTAATTAACTTAATCGTCTAAGCCACAGAAATATTAATAACAGGAGAAGTGGTAAGTGGGCGTGTCGCTGTCTCCTCGAACAGGCGATCGTACCGCAAATAATTCGTAAATTCCGTCTCCGCGAACTAGTCTGAACTGTTTTGCTATAAATACATTGCTCCTTCACAACTACGCAAGTTTGTCACTCAGTGACCAGACAAGCAATGTATCTATTGCTTTTACTAAACCGCGCGTGTAGTAGTTGCCGTGTGGTAGGGGAAACTGGAGACACAGGTATCCGATACATTTTCGTCTACAGGGCATATCTCCTTCTTTAAAATATCTATGAAAAGTAGAGAGATTATAAAAAAAACGTTTTCCATCGTTTCAATCTATTAAATAGATATTAAGTTCTATTACTTTAAATTGTGAGTTCCATCAATAAAAAAATCAGAAGATTTGGTATACACAACAATAAATTTTCACTTTGGTTCGACGTTACACTTTGAACGAGGCGCGGATAACGAGCTGTTCACAGTAAAATAAGACGCTTAGCTTTGAACTATCCTCTCATGAAGTAATGTTGACAAGTTGGAAGTTTTAAATAGTCACATTATTGTTACTAGTACTGTCTTTATTCTCTGTGAAAGATGATTTTTTTACCTTCCGCCATTTTTTAAATTTGACTTTTGACGGCTAGTTTAACATCGTGACGTATGTGCGCGCAGTTGCCAAAAATCGTCCGGTCTCGGATGAATAAGTAACCAATACGTAATTTGATAAAAAAACTACACAGCTTTGTCGCATGCAGGTAGATGTTATACGTAGGCAGTCGCTAAGAAAGGATGCCCGAAATTCCCATTGGAACAGGAAAAACGGGAATTTGAAACGGGGCAGAAGCTAGTATATCATCCATGACTGAATATTAACCCAATCCCATTTGAACTTTTGACCGACCCTAAATATAGGAAAAAAATCTATCAACAGATAAAATATTTTAGTAAACCAACAAAAAAACATTTTTTCTGTTTCTTAGCAGATACAAAAGAAGCGCCATCTTTATTTATAAAGTCTATTTACATAAACATTAATTATTACCAGATAGTCAGTGTTTCGATAAGAGGGTCAAGCTCTTATCTAACAGGGTTTAAAACAGTTCGGCAAGAAGCCTTTGTGACGACACGCCCTGCCCAAAATAACATTAAAATGTATTAAAATAACTAATTATTGCCACATATTAATTTGGTAAAAGCTGTAGTTTTTTGCGACAATTTATCGAAGACTACTATTGTACTTGTTTTTTAAGTTAGTTTATTTACTTAAATGAGAGTTTTTTCATGGTTTTAGTTGAATTTTGTTATTAAGAGTAAGTCTTTATTGTTTTAAATACTAGACTTTCATCGATTTCACTACCGCGTCCTGGAGGAACTTCCTCCCGTAGTCGGATAAAATATAGCTATGTTCTGCGGGATTATCTAGCTTCCTAACAGTGCGAATTTTTCACATCGGGTTCAGTATTGTCTGGAGCCTTGTGCGTCAATACTAACAATTAAGAGAAGTATGTTCCTCTTTATTTTATTTTAGCTTAGTTACTAGTTTTTGTTCTAT
Source organism: Heliothis virescens (assembly GCA_002382865.2). Taxonomy (NCBI): domain Eukaryota; kingdom Metazoa; phylum Arthropoda; class Insecta; order Lepidoptera; family Noctuidae; genus Heliothis; species Heliothis virescens. The sequence goes on from NWSH02000571.1 coordinate 403,298, forward strand.
CGGTTTATCTGTTCTTCTGAGAAATATTATTATGATAGAAGAGTGTTTTAATTAAATATGTTACATTTACGAAAGTAATGCAAAACTATTAGAAATGCATGATTATTTTTTTGTGTCTAAAAAGTTGACTTCTTAAGTGTACAGATTCGTTGTTGCGATGTAGAAAGGTCCAATTGATTATAAGAACTTTATATTAGTACCTTGTAAGTGTGATTTTGGCGTTTACGGCTATTTGTTTTTTTTTTTTTTTAGATAGTCTGTGTGGTAAATGCTAATATATATTTATATGTGTTTGTCTATGGTTTATTCCTAAGTTAACATCATAGGAAGCGTGATCTTGATTGTATTTGGCGGTTATATATCCACAAAGTAATTTCTTTGATATCCTTGTTTATTACCCGAAAATCTTCTTACAAATTAAGATAACTCTGTAAAAAACTGTTTTTTGCGCAATAAACGTTTTTTACAGAGTTTTTTTTTACAGAGGAAAGTTTCGGAGTTAAGCAAGGACAATCAGAATACTTTGTGGGATATTATACACCGCCAATCATAAGAGTCACGCCCTCATATTGAATGTTTAACTTAGGTAAAACATGAAACACCATTTTATATTTGAATTTCCCGCATTCTAGTCGTCGCATGCACCTTACAAACAAAAAATCCATTAAGCGCTGAAAAATTAGATTTTTTTATTTTTGGTACAGACCATCACATCAACCTATTCAATCTTCAATTTCTTTAATAGAATTTTCAATAATATACACATAGTGGAAGCGTTCTTTTTGATCGGTTATTGACAGATTCGGGTAGGTTGACTTGCTTGTCGTCTATGAATGTACTAAAAGCTGCTGATAATGAAAATCTGTGCAAAAATCCATACAGCAAGTAACTTAGAAGTAAAGTTTCGAAAGCTAATTGAATCAGTTATTTTCCATTCAGACAAATCAAATATATATAACCATTATAACGTCTGACAAAGGTTATTAGCCTCTGTCCAGCGTTTTCGCCCGCTTCCCAAAAAAACTACTTCCGCAACGGGATTTAAAAAGATAGCCTATATGTTAACTCTTTGCATAAGCTATTTACTGCCATGTTTCATCAAAATCCGTTCAGTCCGTTTTGCGGAGTAAAGAGTAAAACATCATATCATACATTCTTACGACTTTCGCATTTATAATATTAGGATCTACATTATTAGTGATACCACCAGA
>NWSH02000571.1:424383-444529 GCA_002382865.2 Heliothis virescens
GTATAAAAATCGTGAAGCGGTTAACATAATACATCTACCTACCGAGTTTGAATGGTGTAGTCTTAATAGTTTCGGAATAAACTGGCTGTGACATACGGACAGACAGACAGACAGACAGACAGACAGACAGACATGACGAATCTATAAGGGTTCCGTTTTTTGCCATTCGGCTACGGAACCCTAAAAAGTAAAACGGTAACGTTAATCGCGCTTCCAAATTCGAAACTACGCCGACATTACGGCGACAGTGTCGGCGTTAAATGTTACATCACCGACACGGCCCATGACTTACGCCGACACGGTACTACGTGGTACTACCGAGGAATATTGTAGAAGAAATCTCATGTATAAATATACTACAATATGTATTACATATGACTTCGATCAAATACAGGGTTAACGGCATCAATGAACATACGTCATTGAAACCCAGTTAATATTCACAATAGTTAATCAATTTAATATGAAATTAAATGGTAAATTATGCTCAGTTTTTGTATTAAAACTGTTTATCTCGAGGTTAAGATGTTATGTTGTACAATATCAATAGAACGAACGTCATTCGGAGTCATTACGAACAAAGTATCAGAGCGTCACGAAGGCGTGCTAAATGCAAAAACATGACGCTGACTTGCGTACGCGCAATGTCCTATTAACTGTGTTATTTGTCACCCATCTACCGTCATATCTTGCCACTTATATAAAGAAAAAAATAAGACAAACTATGGTTGTAACTTAGATCATAACTATGACGTAGAAGTTAAAGTTTATTATGCTAATCCTTCATTGGTTGTTAGGTAATTTTTGTTCAAATGACGTCTGATATCACTAGGTCAGAGATTACACTTATATTTACTTGTGGCCGTTTCAATATTCTGTCTATCTGTTGATTTGGTTAAAATAGATAGGAATTTGACATCACTCGTAAGGGGCTCATGTCAAATTCTATCCCTAGTAGGCAAATCCAGTGATACACTGATTATTGAACTCCGCTGTAGGAGGATACGCGCCACTTCTAACCTCCCAGCAAAAACACATAGAAAGTGGTTAAGGGCGGGCGTTTTTGAGGCTGTCTTTCAGCCTACTTTGAAGAAATGGTTTTAAATTTTCATTTTCAGAAGTATATTGAGTATTGAGTCATTTATACGATGTAGCTGAAGGTACAAAAGGCTAGTTCACACGAACTGAAAGATGATACTCCATGATTAAACGAGTTACAATCTTGTGACTCATAATAACAATGATTCATTAAAGATATGTGATATCTTTGTAAATGACAACACGGGGTTAATAATCAAAATCCGATTGTGGAACAACTGTTTTCTTTGATTTCATAACCTTAGGACAGAAAGACAAATTAATTATTTAATATTAACTGATTATAACCATCTACAAGATGAAGACCTGCTGCCCTGTATGGATCAGAGTGCTAGCCCACAAAAGGTACGAATGAAAGACAACTTCATGCAGCAGAGATGAGAATATCAAGATGAATGTGTAGCGAAACGCGAATGGATAGAGTAAGGAAGAAGGAAGTTTGAAAGTGGCTTCGGTAACCGAAAACCTATGTGGAAACCGATTGGAAAATAATGGGATTTTTAACAATGATCAAGTTAAAAATATACTACGACTTATCCATGTTAGAAAAAGAAAAATCTGCTACATATTTATGTATGCTTTTATACAGAGTTATGCAAGTTACGCTTATCAACTAAGCAACAATAAAAATGAAAAATTAACAATGAAAAGGCTATTATTTTTCAATACTAACGTCCATACTGCCTTTGAACATGAAGAATTAATGAATTAATAAACTCCATTTTGTAATATTTGCGTGAAAGATGACATGAGTAAGAAGGGAGTGAATGTCAGTATGACGAGTGACAGGGAGAAATGGAAGCAGAAAACAATATTGCGTCGACCACAAATAAAATTGGGAACAGGGCAGGAAGATTTTGTAAGAGGTTTTTCAAGACGATGAAACCGTGGAGACTAACTAATCTCCATCACTATTTGAATCGATTTTCAACGTCTGTGGACATTTTACGAGAAAAAAACAAACAAAAGAGCTATCATGACAATAAAAAGCTATTAACTGCATACAATTCTATGGATATCAACAACACATCTGCACTTTATTTTTGTTAGAACATCCTCATTGATAACAGTGATAAAGATAAACTAGCAATCACTATATCGTAACGAAAACAAAACGTGTTGGTTGTCATTCAACAACCATTAGACTAATCGACCCCTAGAGACACGTGGTTTACTCGAAAACAATTAATCGATTTAAAATCGAATAACAAAGGGGCGAGTGACTAGTTACTAAAAACTTTGTTTTGTTTACCAACACACAAAACAATAAGGGGTTTGCAAACTATATACATCCAAATTTTTGCTGTTGTTGTGAATGAAGTTTTGATTGAAATTGGTGTAACAGATGTTACAGAATAAAATCATTTTAAGACTATAAAGATACGGAGTATAACAATATAGTTAAAGCAATTAATTTAGTTTTTTTCATAGTATTTAATCGTAACGATTATGTGACTTAATAACGCTCACAAATTTTAATTGGGTCGTATTTTGTAAACAGATTTTATCGAATACAAAATTGTACCAGGGGAATAACCGGTCACAAACAGAAAACCACAAAAAAAAGAACTCCTAAAATTATTATGATATGACATTATTTGGGTAAAGGAAAAGACACACAAATAATTATGTTATTTTAACGTTAAGAAAATAGAGAGTTGCCTACTACTACACTGCCGGATTTCGGTATTTCTTTTTAAACTTACTCATTTTATTGTTGATTTGGGTCAAGAATCATTAGCATAACTACGTCCTTGAATTTGACTAGGATGCAAAACAACAGCTTGTATAATATATCTTCAAGCAAAAATTCAAAAATTCGCAAGTTTCCACGTGGCAAGACCTACTAGATTATAAAGATTCAAAAATCCATTTCAAATGACATTTTTTCATCGTCATATTTTTATGGCTATTTACCATCAGAGAGATTCGAAAGTGGCACGTGGAAACTGTCACTCGTAATACATGTCCTGGGTCACGTTTACATCAGCACAAACAACTTTGCTGACGTAAATACATTTTTATTGATATTTAAATGTTAAGTTGTATTTAATAAACTTTATATTGTTAGACAATTTAGGTAAAGGACTAATCTAAATGCATAGTGACTACTATGTATGTGTCTGTGATAGTTTTGTTTCTATTTAACGTCATATCGACGTCATGTCTCCTAACAATTTATAAAGATCATTTTATTAATCAACTAGCTTCTGCCCGCAACTTCGTACGCGGATCCTGTTTTTTTTTATATAAAAACCTTCCCTCGATCTGTACAAACATTTTAAGACCAAAATAAGCCCGATCGGTCCAGCCGTTCTTGAGTTATGCGCTTACCAACACATTTAGCGATTCATTTTTATATATAAGATTTTGCATCGAACATAAAAATAAAATAAATAAATTTTGTTAATAATTAAGAGAAAGAGCAAGGTACACACGTATTACTAATTATTTACTGGGGTTAACTTATTTACAAATTAATTGAGAGACAAATAAATATTTTCTTCATTAAAGTCAAAATCATTTATTGAAAGTAGGCTAATTAAATTAGCACTTTTTCACGTCATAATTTACAAAGGACAGCACCCCCGAAAGCGTCCCCCTTTCACCTTCCTAGTGTTATTTACATTTTCAAAACATATTCTAATATCTATAAACATTGAAAAGAAAAAAACCGTATATCCAAAGATATATCGAAACCCGTCAGTATGTACGTCGGTGTAAGTAGTCGCAAGAACATGTCTCCAGTCACGTTGGCCATTGCCCATTATAAGCTGCGACCTTATTAAACAAATCTATCATGTTATACAACATGATAAATTTGTTGATGATAACATGCAATTTAAGGCTTTATTCTGAGATTATAGTGTTAAACGTACAGATAGACAATAGACAGTTTAAGGTACAGACGCCAGCACATCAACCTACAACAACCTGTCATATTTCTTCTATAGATTTTCAACCTTATCACAGTGGTGGAAAGTTAGAGTTCGAATGGTAAAATTTTACGGGATCAGGTAGGTTGCCTCGCTGTAGTCTGTACTTGAGCAAAAAAATACTTAAATTGAGTAACCCGTCACTTTAATAATAAATCTGAATAAACCCCGAACCAAAAATAAAGTAACAATGTAATACAATCAAAAACTTCCAATCAGTGATCTTTAACAACAAAGGCCCGATTCTGGGAATAAATTAAGACTTGGGAATTTACGTACAGGTAAGCAAAACATGCTGCATTTTTGCAAATATTCAAAGTTATGAATTTAATTTCTTTCAGAGAATCCAACAAGCTGCAATGTGTTCTAACGAATATTAGTAGTGCAATAAATTAATTTTCATTTGTCTAAAGAGCTTTAAAAGTTTCAAAGAATAGTCATGATTTATTGCCAGCTTCTCTAATTCGCCTTTGATGCTATACAATAATTATATTTATAAAACAAAACGTATTGTGTTATATTATAAGTTATAAGGAACATTGTTTATTTCAGCACCAAGGTTTACTGCGATCAATTCCAGTATTTTTGAGTAACAGTCATCCATTTATGACCGTTCCCAATAACCCATCTATCTATTAATTGCTTAATAGAGATAGAACTTTGACATAAGCTCTGTACAAGTAACGTCACATTCCTATTTCTAGTAACCAGATCGACAGATAGTTATGATATTGAATTCCGCAGTAAGACAATATCACGTGTTTATCCTCTAAAACTTGGTAGTATAGTTAAGAGCACTGAGGCATCAAAGTTCCGTATAATATCGATACCTAAAAACATCGAATCTACAACAACAAACAACAGTTGTGTCTATTTTAACAACATTTACTATACAACTTACAACAGTTATTCAAAAAAATGTTACATACACCGCCATAACAGAAAATATAACACCCTAGGGTGTCCATTCCACTGTAAAACGGAATATTCAAGTACGGACAATTATCGACATAGCGTTGTTGCATAACGGTTGCAAATACAACGCATCGATACTCGCGGAAGCCGGTGGGCACGTCACTGGTTCTTTTTTCAAATGCTCAACGATAAATTCAAGAAAAAGGTCGTATGTTAGAAAAATGGCGTATGTGACTTTCAACAGAAAGAAGAAATATATTTCAGGTGGTTATCAATTTGCATGGGTTATGGAAATCCAAGGGTAAATCATACAAACACAAAAACAAAATTAAGATACGTTATGTTGCAATTATATACTGACGTGAGAGGTTCAAAGATTTTTGTTCTCGGTGAAAATTAAGTGTCAATATACACCTTTGTTTCAAGTTTTGTGACAAAAAAGTATAGAATGCAGGTGCTTATCTCGTTAAGTCGTAAACCCAAAGAGAAAGGGGTAATATCATCAAAATATTATGGCTATTAACCTGTACTACGGTCGCTAGCTCCTCGTTTTACGATTACGACACAATTATACAGGGACGTCGTGACCAAAACCGGGGTACACTACTAGGCTACATTTATATTTAGGTAAGTATCTTCCTTTGGTATGATATATTTACAAAAATGCAATAAGATGAATGCTGTGGGTTCGAGTTTGTTTCAAGTTGAGACAGCAAAACAGTTACATATTTGAGTTTAAAAAAGGCTTATTTATGAATAAATTTCCTGCGAAATTGCATTCAATTAAACATATTATTTCTGGGGTTTTAATTCCTTCCTAGACAAGCGCTAAAAATACAATTATACACTTAATATATCAGGAAAATAATTATACATTAAAATATTATGCCATAAAGTTTCCAAATAACAGAATAAGTCACGATATTTACACGCATTAAGCCGTAAAAGGACTTAAAAGAGTTTCGATACATTTTCTGTAATACATACTTACTTACACAGTTTTATGTAATGCATATAATGCGCAATGTCATTGCCCTTTTGTTTTTATTAAAAAAGCGAACTCATATAAACAGGAAGCACTTATAAAACCGGTTTTTTGTTCAGGAAATGCTATGGGCTTTGAAAAGGACAAGGAACCGACTTTTTATGTAAAAGGGTGTAGTTGCATATATTTGAGTGTCAACTTATTTTTTATCCGGTATTCCAAAAAAAAGGTTTTGGTTGTCGTATTTTGACAGTGTCAAAATTATAAACGTACATTTATAGAGGTACAGGCGACAGCACATCAAGTTACCACAATATGTCAAATTTCTGCAATCGATTTTCAACCTTATCACAATGGGGGTAGGTTAATGTTTGATTGGTAAAATTTGACGGATTCGTATACGTTCACCTGCTGTCGTCTGTACCTACCTGTCAGATAGCTATCTAGAACATTATCTGGAACCGGTGTAACTGGCTCTTAGCATACTTATGTAGGTCGATTGGTGTGCCATAGGGACATATCTTTAGACCCATGACAGTTAGTCAGTTTTTTTGCTGTATGTGTGTTTACTACAGCAGATATAAATAAAACGTCATAAAAACCAAAGGTTCAGGGTACAAGGTAACCTTAAGTGTATGAGTCGGCATTTATTTGTCTAAAAATAGACACGGTTCTATTTAACTGTCAAAAAAAACTATGTAAAGTTAAAGCAAACAAAACTGTACCAAAATATTGTTGTTTTGACTTACCAAGTATTTTTTTACACTTCGTAGTAACCGCCTAAAAATTATTATTTTTTTCATAGTCAAGTGGAGATCTGTTATAATTCGTTGATATACCGCTACACCTACATTCCTTAGCTCCTGGCAACACTGTGCACTAGGGTTCATTGACCGCCTGTTCACGGGGTGATGATTGCTTAATTGTTTTAATATTGCATCTGCTATTGTGCTGACGGATCAGGGTTGCTACTTGTAATGGAATTTAGTGAGTATGTATCATGTTACGTGTTTTGTTTTGGCATAATAATGTACAGCGACAGCAGGTCAACGCATACGAATTTGTCAAATTTTACCAATCGACCATTAACCTACCTCCATTGTGATAAGGTTGAAAATCGATTGCAGAAATTTGACAGATTGTGGTAACTTGATGTGCTGTCGTCTGTACTTAACTATTAGGTCGTTTCTTGGTACAGTTCATCTACTATGAATAGTAAGGTATTTGTCAATACTCGATACCGACTATGGTAATAAAAATTTTGTATGGCAAGTTTTAGTTTCTATCTAAGTGGTCTCTAGAGGCGCTGTAAAATTTGCCATACATAAAAATTACGTAGTCGGTATCGAGTAGACAAATACTGTTATTGCTTCAAACTTATGGTAGAGGTTTTGATATCTAATAATACGATTTTAAATGAATAGCGGATTTGAACCGTAGTATTATAACTGATTGCAAGTAAAGGGCGTGAAAAAAACAATTCTTAAGATATGGCTTTGAACTTCTGTAGAACTTATGAAGAGACATTTTGATTATTCTCTCATAAAGGAACGATATTGATGAATATCTCGCAATCAGTTCTTCATATACCCTAATCGATAGAATAGAATATCGATGACAACCCTATTAAACATTTTAGTATAATTTTATACTCTCGCAAATGCGGGTATATTCTTTAACATTAAAATTTATCAAATCGCTCCCTCGTATTTGAAGTGATCACATAATCATTAAACTAACGTGTAACTTAAGGTGCATTCGACCACTAGAAGCGGGAAATTCAAATATAAAATGGTTTTTTCATGTTTTACCTAAGTTAACATTCAATATGAGGCGTGATCTTATGATTGGCGGTTATAATATCCCACAAAGTAATTTCTGATGTCCTTGTTTAACTCCGAAACTTCTTATTATGAACTATAAACTGACGAAACTATGATATTTCGCAATAAAACGTTTTTTACAGTTACATTTAAATTGTAAGAAGTTTCGGAGTTAAATATTAATATTAATTTGTACACCAACTAATGTTGACCAACAGATACGAAATGATTTTAGTAAGGGTTCTCTCATCTAAGAAGGAATATTAATTGTTTGAAATCTCGATTAGAAATTTTCTCTAAGACACACCTAACAAATAAACATAAATTGAGACTTTATACGTAATCCTTCAGATTTACTATATCTCTTACTTCCTCAGACAGACAACAGTTATTTTAGACCCTAAAATTATCGAGAATACGGTTCAGAATGCAACTTACCTCCAGTTCCAAGTACTTTGAGCAAGTCGAAATGTGATATGTCCACTTTGGCGGCGCCATTGAGATTAACTGTAACAAAATTAACATTACTATTAGCATTTTCTACAAGTTTATGACGTCATACAATTAAAAGTAATTGTGGAATTATTGTAATTTTTATTTTAAGTGTTTTGTTGGCGATGACGTTCGGTCTTTGAAAGAAAATAACGTTAGTATAAATTTAGATTTTTAAAGTTAAACCAGGAACAAAGATAATTCGTTGATCTGGAAATGATTTCAAGTAATTAACATGTTTTTTTTTTGCAAAATAAGAGACTGATGTTTCAAACACTGATTATTTTTTGTATTATTTACATGCACATAAAAAGATGTCACACCTAGACGAAAATAATGATTTGGATTAAAGTGCGAACTTTAAAATCTATAATTAAAATAGTACATGTGATAGTAATTTACTTAGTAACCCCTATATTTTTTTACAGATTCTGACTAAAGCTGACAATAAATATATATTTTTTTAAATTCCTCGTTAGTAAACGTACAACTTAGCTAACACAAAATGGGTAAAATTCCAAAAATCCATCATTATATCAACAAAATCCCACAAACAGTGCACCGTGTACCATACGCATGTACCGTAAATACCGTAATATACATTCCCACTTCCCAGCCGTTCCCAATAACCAATCTAACTCTGGATTTGCTTACCAGAGACAGAATTTTGACATAAGCCCCATACAAGTGATGTCAAATTCCTATCTCTAGTAAGCAAATCCAGAGATAGACAGAATATTGAGTTCCGCAGTAAAACGACATACCTACACGTCACACGAGATTTTCACTTTTACCACGGATCTGCTTTGAATCCATCATGGTATTGCGACTTCATTCCACTTGGCTTTGGGAAAATAATCTCACTTATTTTACTGTTACCTAGATACTTGTAAAATTGATAAAATTATATCCACTTGTTGTAAAACGTGGTTTTAAAAGTACCGGGTCTAGTTATAGGTTTACGGCCGTTCCCAATAACCTATCTAACTCTGGATTTGCTTACCAGAGATAGAAATTTGACATTAGTTGTATGGGGCTAATGTCAAAATTCTATCACTAGTAAGCAAATCCAGAGATAGACAGAATATTGATTTCCGCAGTTAGTGCTTCAACTTTGTTCGAGATGATGGTTTATAAGTTGAAGTAAAGCCGGTACTTAAGACGACGTTTTAAAATAAGGTGGTATAATTTCACTGCAAAAGTATTTTTCTCATTGCATATTTTGTTAAAAACGGAAATGTCATTAATTTTCTTAGAGAAAAATATGACGCATATTGGTGCCGAAAAAAAGTTTATAAATAATCATTTTATGATAAGAATTATTTATTATAAAGATAGCATTTATTTTAGTGGTAGTATAATCAGCTATTTCTTTGCAAAGATTATTTCTAGAAAGATTTTAAGTCACATTCTATGCAGTTCGTCAAATCGATATTTATAATTAGGCATAATAGACTATTATTTTTATTGACTCATATCCGATGTTCTTTTGTCTTATTAATTAAAATCATATTCTCTTGTTCAGAACAAGTTTACAGAAATATGAGATTTCCTATAAAAATATACCTACAAGCCGACGAACGAATGGACTAGTTTTTAATTAAACTGGTATTTTTACTGAGGAAAGTGCACTCATAGAAAATAATACAACCGTAATAACAGTGTCTGTTATCGTTTTTATTTAAAGTATATTACGATAACGATTTACATAAGAATTGGCGATAAACAAACCGCATTATATAGACAATGTTTTGCTCCACAAAGTCAAAGGTTCGTTGACACCAACTGTAATTGTTTAATCTGACATTGGTGGTGCAAAATAGTTACTGCAAGCCATGTTTCAAGTTTTAAACATTCGTTTTCTGCAGCGTTGTCCGGGGTTATCGACTTGTATCATGGCAATCTTATGATATTTTTGATTTGTTAATAAATCATAGGGGTCATTGATAAATATCGCACCTTCTCGATATTATATTTTTGAGTATCCTTCATTTTTATAGGTCAAACTGGAGATTAATTAGAATAAGGCGTCAATATAACGCTCAATGCATTTTCACATTCTGAGAATTGAAAAATGTTATCAGCAATCATTCGATTCCACTCCAATCGTTCGGTATCGATTAAATGCTTAAACGATCGTCTACCCGATGCCGGCCACCTGTTCCATAGCTAGTACTAAGCCCAGCTATATCAACATCCTTCAGACAATCCGCAGCGTTCTACAAAGTCAATGGTGCGTCGACCCAATATTTACTAAATTCATATTTCTCAAAGGTCGCGAGTTACCTAACCGCTGACATTTCTCGGTGGCGCTTGAAGGTGATCCGCGTATATGTAAAACCCTTAATTACTCAACATACATTTGTGTTTGTTCAGAAATTAACAAAAATGTTGATTGAAAGTAGACATGCCGTTGGCTGTGGTTTCGTTTGTGGTTATTTTAATTTCCTGTTTTAAGTAGGTATTAATTGTTACAATTAAAAATACATTCTACATTGTTTAAATATTTATGTAAAAGGCTCGATAGTAAATTCTAACAGACAGTTGGTTTTCCTAGAATTTAAGCAACAAAGAAAACATTTCATAAATTATAAACTAGGGAATTCCCTGCCGTAGCAGTATTACTAGTTAATACTATAGTTTAAATTGCCATACTTAATAATTTAATACTGTGGGAAAAATTGTGACTGATTGTGTCACTTTACTTGTTCTAGTGGACATTAATTTAATGGAGGTTAGGTTGTCTATTAACTATATTATGTACAATGTTATGTTGTAAAACTGATGACCACACTTTGTAGCTAATTGTTTAACAAATAATTTAATTAAAAACTTTAACCTTTTCAAAGACTAAGTTGAAATAAGTACCTGTAAGATTTTACAGCAAGAAAATTAAGTATCTGGGACTACATTATTTTAAAATACTGTTAGGAATCAAAATGAGTCTGTTAAGAAACTTCTTCTTCTTATCGAGTGAGCTGCAGGTATAATCACCTGACAAGCCCTAGTGTCAGAGTTTTCTCAAAATCCGCCTGACGGCCTCTGACGTGGATTTATAACTACGACTGCTACTGAGTAACAATCGAGGACGACGGCTTTACGTGCCCTCCCAGGCACGGGGGTGTGACACCGCCAACTTCCAAACTCCAGGCTGCTTTGTGAAAGTTTCTAAAACCCACAAAGCGATTTCGGCCTGACCCGGGAATCGAACCCGAGACCCGTGGCACGGCAGTCGCGCTATGCGACCACTAGACCAAAAGTAATTGAATGGCTTACGACAGAATACTTGTAGCATTTATTTTGAATTTAGGAAAATATTTTTTTATTTTGGCCAAATAAAATACTTTGCTCAAGAAAATTGTTTGAAATGTGTGAAAGTATAAAAAAACAGTACTTTTTCTTTAATGGAAGAGTCAACAACTTTACTGGGATACTCTATATGGGTCATGGATGATAATGTGACACAATGTTACCACTCAAGAAAACTGTTCCAACATCTTTGTTTAGGTAGGCAATTGTGGTCCTATTAAGCATTAATTAGTCAATTAATTTCTATATTACTAAGTATTAGCACATTTAGATAAAAACAGTTTTCGCCTTACAGCATTTTTCGATAACCTATTCATCTGTTGATTTGTCTCCTAGGCATTGAATTCTGCGATCATCTCAAACAAGTAATCTCAAATTCCTACCTAAAGCAAGCAAATCAACCAATACATAGATATAGTCTTAACTTCTGCAGTTAATTTCCAAAATCTATACTAATATTATAAAGCTGAAGAGTTTGTTTGTTTGTATGTTTGAACGCGCTAATATCAGGAACTACAGGTCAGATTTGAAAAATTATTTCAGTGTTAGATAGCTCATTTATCGAGGAAGGCTATATGCTACTTTTAATCCGGGTGCGTCGAGTAGTTCCCACCGTTCCCAAACCGTTGGCAGAGGCTAGTAAGAGACAAAATCAAAGAGCATCAATTAGTCTGCCTTATAGAACTAAAATTAATTGGCAAAGCAGACTTGGGACCGGTGATAAGAAACTATTATTATCGCGGTTTGCGTCAAGGCCTGCTGATAATATAACCATCAACTTATTCCCATGTTTATGTATTTAGTTGACAGAAATATTATTTGTAAGAATTGTTTAAAGATATTTTTCCACTGACGCTTATGTGATAACATGTGTAGTTATGGAAAAATATATTTTTGCTATACTCTTAAGCCCAAGTTACTGAACTTTTCTTAGAATAATGGTTTGCTTTGAAAACTGAACCTGAAAACTCACAGTTAACAGTTTTTTGAAGAAAACTGACATGAACTTGGATCATAATCTCTTGAATTAATACTCCATAATGATTCAATTCTAACATACTGCAGCTTAGTAGCCTATCTAATACCCAGTTGTTTAATCTGGATGATACCACAATAGTCAAGAATAGACTGACAATCTGGTAGTACATTGCTGATGATTAATGACTCATTGATATAGGTATGAACCCAGACTCCATCAACCCAGCATTGTTCCCTTTTGGTAGGACTTGGGCCAAACTAAGGATCATAGTTGTAACAGACTGATAAATAACCTATAGTTTGAATTGTTGTTTTCTAGACTGTATTCTAAAGTCATTGCAGGCTTAAAACAAAACTGCCCGTTGTGTGACCTAATTTAATTACGACCAAATGCATAAAAATATATGGTACTTAATAAAGTAACAATATTATCAAAATCTACCNGAAAGTAATTGAATGGCTTACGACAGAATACTTGTAGCATTTATTTTGAATTTAGGAAAATATTTTTTTATTTTGGCCAAATAAAATACTTTGCTCAAGAAAATTGTTTGAAATGTGTGAAAGTATAAAAAAACAGTACTTTTTCTTTAATGGAAGAGTCAACAACTTTACTGGGATACTCTATATGGGTCATGGATGATAATGTGACACAATGTTACCACTCAAGAAAACTGTTCCAACATCTTTGTTTAGGTAGGCAATTGTGGTCCTATTAAGCATTAATTAGTCAATTAATTTCTATATTACTAAGTATTAGCACATTTAGATAAAAACAGTTTTCGCCTTACAGCATTTTTCGATAACCTATTCATCTGTTGATTTGTCTCCTAGGCATTGAATTCTGCGATCATCTCAAACAAGTAATCTCAAATTCCTACCTAAAGCAAGCAAATCAACCAATACATAGATATAGTCTTAACTTCTGCAGTTAATTTCCAAAATCTATACTAATATTATAAAGCTGAAGAGTTTGTTTGTTTGTATGTTTGAACGCGCTAATATCAGGAACTACAGGTCAGATTTGAAAAATTATTTCAGTGTTAGATAGCTCATTTATCGAGGAAGGCTATATGCTACTTTTAATCCGGGTGCGTCGAGTAGTTCCCACCGTTCCCAAACCGTTGGCAGAGGCTAGTAAGAGACAAAATCAAAGAGCATCAATTAGTCTGCCTTATAGAACTAAAATTAATTGGCAAAGCAGACTTGGGACCGGTGATAAGAAACTATTATTATCGCGGTTTGCGTCAAGGCCTGCTGATAATATAACCATCAACTTATTCCCATGTTTATGTATTTAGTTGACAGAAATATTATTTGTAAGAATTGTTTAAAGATATTTTTCCACTGACGCTTATGTGATAACATGTGTAGTTATGGAAAAATATATTTTTGCTATACTCTTAAGCCCAAGTTACTGAACTTTTCTTAGAATAATGGTTTGCTTTGAAAACTGAACCTGAAAACTCACAGTTAACAGTTTTTTGAAGAAAACTGACATGAACTTGGATCATAATCTCTTGAATTAATACTCCATAATGATTCAATTCTAACATACTGCAGCTTAGTAGCCTATCTAATACCCAGTTGTTTAATCTGGATGATACCACAATAGTCAAGAATAGACTGACAATCTGGTAGTACATTGCTGATGATTAATGACTCATTGATATAGGTATGAACCCAGACTCCATCAACCCAGCATTGTTCCCTTTTGGTAGGACTTGGGCCAAACTAAGGATCATAGTTGTAACAGACTGATAAATAACCTATAGTTTGAATTGTTGTTTTCTAGACTGTATTCTAAAGTCATTGCAGGCTTAAAACAAAACTGCCCGTTGTGTGACCTAATTTAATTACGACCAAATGCATAAAAATATATGGTACTTAATAAAGTAACAATATTATCAAAATCTACCTCGTCATTGCTAGAAGCTCTAAATTTTAAGAGATTTTAGTTTTAAAAAATCTTTGTATTGTGTAGGCAGTAAGTTTACTATACTATCAAGTTTGAGCTTAGGAAATTCTTCAAATCTGTCAGCCAGAAAATATAAAATTGGATAATTAACACCAGCTCTGGATAGCAGATGGACAGACTTTACAAGCTCCCAAGAGGGCGCCAGATAATTTATCAAGGCTAATAAAAGTCTTTGTAACAATCCCAATAGACTATTGGAACTTTCACAAAGTTTTAAAGGCACTTTCACTTCAAAGTCCAGATTAGAATCTAGACTACATTTCAATTTGAGAATAGAGCGTTCAAAATAGACTGCTGTAAAATTTATCTTGATAGTGAGGACATTTTTGTAATTTGAACACCATTGCAGAAAGTTTGCTTAGATTTTTTTTAATGGCATCTCGCAGTTCATCCTAGGAGGCCGTTTACTGGTCAACCAGGCAATCCTTGTCCATGCCTTCAAATTAAGTACCTAATATTTTTGCCACATTGCTGTTTGAAACCAATCTCACTCTCTTATTTATTCTCCTCATACATGTTAAAAGATTATCTTATAATCGCTGTTTTCCTATCGCTTAAGTATAAAATCCTTTTTCATGTAATTGTGGCAAATCAGCAGTCAACTTGCCTAATGATAAGCATCTATCATGGCCCATGAACAGCAAAGAGTCCCAAGTGGATTGTAACTCTTTTAAAAAGTAACACTCTCTTCTACTCACAAAGAAATTGTTACGATAAACTATAACATGGCATAGAAGCATACAGAATTGCATGACATTGAAATCAATTCTAAGCATGGTACATACATGCACGCCTTTGTAGTATGTGTGTAGTAAACCTTATGAATATTACATAATGGCCGGTACTAGACGTACCTGCATTGGTTCTTGCACTACAAACAATGAGGAAACCGAGTTCACTGTTTAAATAATTTATACATTTTTTTGCTTATTTTCATTACATCCTTTCCTGTATTCTCAATTGATTTTATAGTTTACATTTTCCTGTGTATTTTTTGAGTTTTTTCCTTTATCTTTAAATGCACAGGATATACAGATAAGTAAATCATTGAATAATATTATTAAACTTTGACTATAACATATTTTAGTAGTATGTTTCATGAGGTGTAAGATTGTGAAATATTTTAAACAGTTATTCAAGAAAGTGTTTGCTTGTATTGTATAGAAATGGAGATAATAATCAAATATGTCAACAGATGAGTCATTGGGTAAAATTGTATGGAAAAACATGCAATATGTTTGTCTGCATAGTGTAATTAAAATATGAACAGTTGTTACTTGTCCTTAATAATAAAATCAAGATCCTAAATAAAGAAATAAAGTTTTCATTTCAGATGATAATTTTTATTAAGTATTTGTATGTTTCATAAATCATTGAAATATGCCAAGATACTTGAAAAGTATTTTCAATCATGTGTTGAGCTAATAACACTGACCATTGATATTTTTTACACAGCATGGTGTAAAGAATAACCTGCCATCTTGAGAGAACACTATGTTTCACACTGGGTTTTAATCACAATAGTTTAATTAGAACAGTAACGGTATAGTTTAAAATAATAAAAACTCACCTTTGCATCTTTTCCTAATTTTACTAGCATCCACCAAATTCCAGTCAACAGAATCCCGAGCGGGAGCGGGCACAGTTCCACCGATGAGCTCCACAGAGCTGCTCCGCTTGGAGCTGGGACCGGGCACCGGCGGGAGCTCCTCCGGCTTTTTATAGTCCTTCAGCGACGGCAGACTACTACTTGAGCACTCCACTATTTCCACACTCTTGTCCAAATGTCCATTGGTACTGACACTGCAGCCGTTCACAGGAGGCTCCGTCCTCGCCTTCTTGGTGGGCACCTTCTTGTGCTTGTGCGCGCTGTGGCGCCGCTTCAGCTTGGTCGAGTGCGACGAGTTCCGCGAACTGACCGGCGACGGACACCCGCACTCCATGCTGCCCTCCTGGTCGCTGCCCTCGTAGTAACCCGACTCGTGCTCAGGCTTCTTGTCAGGCAGGCTCATCTCGGCGGTGGCCATGGCTCAGGCGTTGACCAAAACCATGTAGACTCCACCACTTCAGAACCTCATCAAGTTTGTCCACGTATCCACGCGTTGTGACGCGCGAGCGGTGCACTCCCGAGGGCTTAACCGACCACGGACGCTCGTGGAAGCGTTTACAAATTATGCTGCAAGTATTCCTTCAACTTTCAGCGAAAGTACAAACGACACGTAAAGCATTTCGCGAGCAGTTCCACCCGCGATAACTTCACGCGGCGCTCTGTCGCAGATGGCGCTGCAATATGCTATAACCCGACCGAATTCGAAACCACCCCACAATATGCTTGCTCCGCACACCGATATGTCAATGTGATTGGTCGATAGGAATTTCACTTGTGACTGATTTCACAGTACTGAAACGTCAAATAATTTAGCTTTGTGTATTATCCCTTTTTATGATATTTTATCTCATCGTATCAAAATCACAGCCTCTTCATCATCCAGTAACACGGGGTTATGAATCCAAAACAATCCAGGTACTTCACTCGTATAAAATTTTCACTACACTGTCAGCACAGTTCTTTTGCACACAACAACAGTTCGTTTTGTTTCAATTCACTAGCACTATGTATAAACCGTCTCTCTTTACAAAACTTCTATGTACACTATATAAATAAATTATAAAATGCACGCGCGAATGAGATACGAACTCACTCAGCGCGCTAAAGTAACTGAATTCGAGAAACGCAAAATAGAAACCGTGCGACGGTGTGCGAGCGGTGCGCTCCCCCCACCATTTACGATTTACGAGGCCACATAGTGCATGCAAAACTTGCAGACAAATCGATTAATCGATACTTTTTAATAATTTCCTGATTACGTTTATTAGACAATTATTTAAATTCTAAATGCTAATAATTTAAAAATATAAAAGGTATTTCGTTTATTGTATAGTAAAATGTGGTTTTCATGACGAGGATGCTCGTAAAATTTACTGCGTTTACTGTGCGAGTCAGCGCTTCATGGACGTAAACAAAGAGAGACGCGGTTATTGCTTATCTATTATGTAGAGAGAGATGACAAATGTAGGAGCGCGATACAGAATATGCGCATCTCTTTCTTGATTCGCTGCAGAGTGGCCGTGAAGTAACATGGATTGAAATATAATGGATTGGGAATGAGAAATTATTTCTTTTAATTTACAATAATGCAATTTTTATTTCTTTTTTCTTGGCAATTTAGAGTTCGAGATTACGTCTTCGTAGGTATTTTTATTAATCGAAAACAGTCCAAAAAGTTGGTTTTAATTTTGTGTTCAACAAGATTTGGATTTTGAAAGACGATTTCAAAAATTCAAACTCGTCAAATAAAACGGTTTTTACTTCACATTAAAATTAACAAAGCTCCTTTAAAAAGCGTGGTATAGATTAGTGGATAGAATTCTCAAGAACGGGTATGCGGGTTCAAAGCCTCGTGTGACTTTTTCTATCCCGTTTGGCATAGAGTTGCCAAGCGTCTGGTCAAAACCGGAGAGAGTCAGGCTTTTTGCTTGCATATCCGATCAAATAAGACGATTTCCGGGTTTTCGTTAGGTTTTTTAGATTATGTATTTCCTTAATTTATCATACGATGTATCCTCTTTGCGAATCTCGCCTTTTATCACGGAAGTACAGCTTAACTGGTTGGATCTGTCCAGAATTTCGGTTTGAACAACAAACTGGCAACTCTCATTTGGTAGCACAATTATCTTTTTGGAATGAGAGATTAGAAAATGAGAACTGGATGTCTTTCCAAGTTATCTTCAGGGTTTCGTTTTGATTCTTCCAACTCATGAGGGCTTCCGAGCTGAGCAAACTAGAAGGAAGCTGTTTGAATCCTCTAAACCCCCTTTTGGGATTTTGGAATGCACATGCTAATTCTTGTTGAAATTGCTTGCGGACTTTACAACTTTGATTCTTCAAAGGCATCTCTTCAAATATATTTATACGATATAAAGAATATTTTGTTTTGATTTGATTTCTGTCTTCACGTATGAGAAAGTAGCCATGTCTGTCTGATAGTGAGCTGATATAAAAATGAAGCGTACATTAATTGAATGAAGTGTATTACAAATATTTCTGAGATGATGTCTTCACCGATTACAGTTTTCTTTCTCTGTCAGCTCTAGTTGTAATTTTCTTTTTTAATCGTAATAAATAATAATGAGTATGCTTGAATAGTAAGATCGATGCACGATATGATGGCATGGAGATAAAGAGAATATGTATTTGATTATAGACATAGATACATGTATAGGACATTCAATATCATATGCACTGATATGATTATCGATAACATCAATTACTGTTGTGGAACAACCCTATCTGTGGATATACATGTTGACACGATGGACTATGGATATCCTTGATATAAAAAAAAAACTCTCGGCCGTTCCCAATAACCTATCTAACTCTGGATTTGCTTACCAGAGATAGGAATTTGACATTACTTGTATGGGGCTAATGTCAAAATCTTATCACTAGTAAGCAAATCCAGAGATAGACAGAATATTGATTTCCGCAGTAAGAGGCTCACTATTTTATTTACATTACTAGAAATTAAATATTTTACTTAATTTTAATTTAAAGTCAAGTGTAAAACATAATTGTATCCATTCATCATCGAAACAATTTAAGTAAATAATTGCCAGTGTCAAAAAATATGTGTAACGGTATTAATTTTTGAAGAAAGTAAAGGCGTTTACAAAGTCATTTTTATACAAATTGTTCTTGATTTGATTTACTCGAGGTAAAAACCTTGATTTCTGTTTCCGCGATATTATCTTTTATGTAGGTAAACATAAAAACATTTTCACTTAGTAAGTTGCTTAATTTTATTCACAAACAAAATTTTATTGACAGATAGGACATAAATTAAGTACAGACGACAGCAGGTCAACGTAAACAAATCTGTCAAATTTTACCAGTCAAACATTAACCTACCTCCATTGTGTTAAGGTTGAAAATCAATTGTAGAAATTTGACAGATTGTGGTAACTTGATGTGCTCTGGTCTGTACTAAAAGTGACAGATTCATGGAAATATCCTTATGTGGCTTTTAATTCGAAGAGAGGAATCAGAAATGACGGTCATAATATTTTCTGGATCCTGCCATCTCTGATCTGTTTACCTGTTTTTAATCACTTTACAAACAATCCATGCAATAAATATCTGATACCAAGTGCGTAGCATTTGTTGTTTCCTTATGTTGTTTTATGTAATTACCTCCAGATATAGGAACTGGCTTGAGAATCAGTAGGTAATTAGAATGGCAGTAATAGTCGTAGGTTTTCTTAATCCTGTTTTGTTTGTTACGGCGACATGATTAAGCTTGCAAACCTGCTGATGTAGGTAACTCATTTTTCTTGATTTTTATTAGGAATAATTATAAAAATGTTTTATGCTTTTATTAAGAAATTCTTCAATAATTGTAGCCTGAATTAACATTTTTAGGCAGAGCAATTTTTGGCGATTAATTAACTTCTCAAAATGTTCAGTTCAATTATTATTATTACTATTACATATAGCTGGTCACCTTTGAATTCAACGCTGTAATTTATCGACTAGTTAGTATACAACACTAGTAATCTATCAAGATGAAGAAGT
>NWSH02000571.1:444846-456429 GCA_002382865.2 Heliothis virescens
TAATTCTTGTTGAAATTGCTTGCGGACTTTACAACTTTGATTCTTCAAAGGCATCTCTTCAAATATATTTATACGATATAAAGAATATTTTGTTTTGATTTGATTTCTGTCTTCACGTATGAGAAAGTAGCCATGTCTGTCTGATAGTGAGCTGATATAAAAATGAAGCGTACATTAATTGAATGAAGTGTATTACAAATATTTCTGAGATGATGTCTTCACCGATTACAGTTTTCTTTCTCTGTCAGCTCTAGTTGTAATTTTCTTTTTTAATCGTAATAAATAATAATGAGTATGCTTGAATAGTAAGATCGATGCACGATATGATGGCATGGAGATAAAGAGAATATGTATTTGATTATAGACATAGATACATGTATAGGACATTCAATATCATATGCACTGATATGATTATCGATAACATCAATTACTGTTGTGGAACAACCCTATCTGTGGATATACATGTTGACACGATGGACTATGGATATCCTTGATATAAAAAAAAAACTCTCGGCCGTTCCCAATAACCTATCTAACTCTGGATTTGCTTACCAGAGATAGAAATTTGACATTACTTGTATGGGGCTAATGTCAAAATCTTATCACTAGTAAGCAAATCCAGAGATAGACAGAATATTGATTTCCGCAGTAAGAGGCTCACTATTTTATTTACATTACTAGAAATTAAATATTTTACTTAATTTTAATTTAAAGTCAAGTGTAAAACATAATTGTATCCATTCATCATCGAAACAATTTAAGTAAATAATTGCCAGTGTCAAAAAATATGTGTAACGGTATTAATTTTTGAAGAAAGTAAAGGCGTTTACAAAGTCATTTTTATACAAATTGTTCTTGATTTGATTTACTCGAGGTAAAAACCTTGATTTCTGTTTCCGCGATATTATCTTTTATGTAGGTAAACATAAAAACATTTTCACTTAGTAAGTTGCTTAATTTTATTCACAAACAAAATTTTATTGACAGATAGGACATAAATTAAGTACAGACGACAGCAGGTCAACGTAAACAAATCTGTCAAATTTTACCAGTCAAACATTAACCTACCTCCATTGTGTTAAGGTTGAAAATCAATTGTAGAAATTTGACAGATTGTGGTAACTTGATGTGCTCTGGTCTGTACTAAAAGTGACAGATTCATGGAAATATCCTTATGTGGCTTTTAATTCGAAGAGAGGAATCAGAAATGACGGTCATAATATTTTCTGGATCCTGCCATCTCTGATCTGTTTACCTGTTTTTAATCACTTTACAAACAATCCATGCAATAAATATCTGATACCAAGTGCGTAGCATTTGTTGTTTCCTTATGTTGTTTTATGTAATTACCTCCAGATATAGGAACTGGCTTGAGAATCAGTAGGTAATTAGAATGGCAGTAATAGTCGTAGGTTTTCTTAATCCTGTTTTGTTTGTTACGGCGACATGATTAAGCTTGCAAACCTGCTGATGTAGGTAACTCATTTTTCTTGATTTTTATTAGGAATAATTATAAAAATGTTTTATGCTTTTATTAAGAAATTCTTCAATAATTGTAGCCTGAATTAACATTTTTAGGCAGAGCAATTTTTGGCGATTAATTAACTTCTCAAAATGTTCAGTTCAATTATTATTATTACTATTACATATAGCTGGTCACCTTTGAATTCAACGCTGTAATTTATCGACTAGTTAGTATACAACACTAGTAATCTATCAAGATGAAGAAGTCATATTTTATGAATACCGTTACAAGCAGGTTTCGAAATCAAAAAAGTATGCATGACGACATCATAAATCCAAATAACCAATCATATTTAGGGATGGGCAATATTTTAACGGTTATAAAAATAATTTCATTCAAATAATGAAATAATTGTTTAATTCTGTAATACGGAAGATGTCAGTTTGAGACGCGGAAGTGTTTTGACCTTCATTTTAACATCAGAATCATAAAAAAGTCACGTACTATAATGTAAGTTTTCTGTGAAAATGTTAGCGGCGATATAAACAGTACCTATCTATATGATGATAATACCTAAATAATTAGTCGGGTATTCAACTAAATACATGGAACAAATATTGTCTCAAGTTTTTAGGAACTCCATCGTTGAAATACATACAATTGTATTTCTCAGAGACTATCTAAAAAGACTTAATTAAACTAATTAACTGCATATAAATTCAGAAGATATATAACATATTATCATATGGACAATCTTATTTCTCAAAATCCATGGGGTATTTTTACCGCAGTGCGCAAACAACCAAACGAACCCTTCAATAAAACGTATGATTCCGAAAAACATTCATTGCTATTGCTACCCTTTTTGAATATTTTCGTTCGAGAACTTATGAATGCTTTATTTTGGCTAGCAACAAGCTACCCTTTTCTTTGAACATAAAATCGGATGCTTGTTAGTTAGGTTTGACTAAAGCATCATATTTTATTACATCTTAATTATAATAGGTATATTGACCCAACTGTTTAGAGTTTTAATACTTAGATAAAAATCAAAGCAGACCAAATTGATATTGTGTAAATTAACTTTTGTATAAAATGATATTCCGTTGACATAGATTAGATAGTTTATTACTACGGATATTGTATCGGATGTTGCGGTAAAATAAACTGCGACCACTGTATTGATAAAACCCGTATCCCAATAGTCTTTCTAAAAGTTGACAAAGTTTTAAACCACTTCCTGAGTCCCAAATCTGGCCTCGCTCACCTGACCGTGACCAAATAACTTATCTCAGATCAAAATCTTGAATACCCTCAAATACTGATTATGTTTTCGATAAAACCTAACAATGTTTTCTATAATTACCGTATGTTACCATCTTTATCTTAAGAGCTTAGACTTAAGTGTTTGTGTTTAATTAGAAATAGTACACAGAGGAAGATTTTCGCTGCAAATCGAGTGTAATTTAATTAGTTTGTTGCTAAACAACGCGATACGGACGGATATCGGTATATATGTTGTCAGTCTCGCTTCCTTGATTGGCTTTACAGAATTGCATGCGATATGCTTCTATTAATGGAAAATTGTGTTTTATTCTTGGAGTCTATATATAGTATATTGTATTTGTTCTAACGTTGAAAGGAAGCTGGAATGGCAGATAAGGGGTAAGTGTTGTGGAAGATTTGATTAAACTTTTCAACTCAAGATGGAAACGGTTTACACACATTTAATTTTTCCAGCTAAAATCCAAATTTTACCTAACTAATTACTGCTTTAACCAGGCATGTCAATAACTAATTAATAAGTACTTCATTTCTTTTATTTTCGTCAATTTTTACAACCCAGTTTATCACTGGGCACTGTCGAATATATTGTGGAATATGCATTCGCCTGCACCAGATATAGGTACTTAGATGTCATCAGTGTCATGGCATACCTAATATTACCTAGCTATGCATGCATTCACAAACACGGTGCATTACACGCCCCCATAGTGTGAAACAACAAGGGTCATGATAACAAGTCATCTCATTTCAATCACAGCTTGGATTCTGACAATTATTTTTATCTACAGAGCTATATTCGTCAAAGGCTGATTGAAAACCCTATTTGGATTGACTAGTAAATAGTAACCAAATGTGAAATGTGAAATTTATCTATTGATTTGCTTACTAGGAATTTGACATTACCTGCACGAGGCTAATGTCAGAGTTATATCACTAGTAGGTAAAACCAAAGATAGATAGATTATTAAATTCCGCAGTAAATATCAAAATATCGAATATGGGAGTTAGATGCGCAAACTCGAACAAATACCTGTAGCTTATTGAGATTTTTTGTCCGAATGCGACCATCGATCTTGCGACCTGAATGTGGGATTAGAGCTCTGCAGTGCTGCGTCATTTCTGCTAGATATTTTGGAGGTTTTACTACGTCAGATTTAATAGGACAAGTAATAGTTTATCTAGAGGTTATTCATGGAATAGTTACACTTACGACCAGTTTCACATGCCATAGATGCCATAGAAAAGTAGTCAAAATTAAAAACATTACTATGGCACTATCTGTCAGAGAACTATCTAGAACTTTATCTGGAACCTATAAAACGGGCCACTAGACAGTGGACGTTAAATAAGTTTATTATTTTAGATTAGTTGTTTTTTTACTACAGTTGAAATCTAAATTAGTTCCTACACAGTAATACAGAGCTGTAATGGGAAGCGATAAATACCCATTGTTTCTGGGAAGCTCTCCTACTTTGTGGGATATCGAAAAAAAAAACAGTTAAGTTCAAGGCTTAAAAACATCAACCTTTAAATGCCTGTATGCCTAAGTGATACAACTCTTGAATATTTTCAGGATCATTTAAATTTAGTCTGGATTCTTTCAGGCTGTATCCTGGTTCCTTTTGTAAAAATACTTACCTTATCATTACCTAATAATGACGACGTCTTCAATATTTTTTCAGGCTGCTAGGATACGATCTCTTGCACTACCACGTAATTCGGCTATCAAAGTGCCGGCTACATAGATAACTAACGGCCTTTCCCAAAAACCTATCTATCTGTTGATTTGCTTACTAAAGATAGGAATTTGACATTACTTGTATAGGGCTAATGTCAAAATTCTATCTCTAGTAAGCAAATCTAGAGATAGACAGAATATTGAATTCTGCAGTTACAGAATAGTAGTTACTATCTTGTGAATGTCTAGTATCTACCTTCTCCTTATTTGTACATATCGTATCTTTTAATTATCTTAATCACTATATAATTGATCTATAACAACTTTATTGTTGCTATTAGCATTTAAATTATCGTATGATTTCCTTTCCAGTAAAATAGACAAGTTAATTTGAAAAGAGCGTACTACAAAAGCAACTTTGATATTCCATCGGAACCCACAGCTGCGTCAAACCTTGAATAGAAGAAATATACAATATCATAAAGTCAATAATACCTCACCAATGCCACTTACCGTAACCTATTTCATGGCGCACAGTATCGGCCTTCACAATAACCGGTGTTTCCTTGTACGTGCTGCCATCTCCCGGATCCTCCGCCTCTTTATCGTCTTTCGGCTCTGTTTCCACGAAATATTCTTCAAATTTGTTTTTGCTGAAGAAATCAAAGTCCACGGCAGCTCGTTTCATAGTCGGCGTGGCACTGGAGGCTTCCAATTCAAATTGTAGCATTCTAGCTGGCGACATAAGCTCTGCGACTGGAGACGGTTTAACGAACACATCGTTGTCGTTTTTCTTTGATAGCGATAATTGCAGCAATGTTTGCGGTCTACGAATCTCAGCCTCGGCTTTTGGCGCGATAAGTTTCGGCGTCTCTATTATGGGGGGAGATGTGGTCTCTACGGGCGGGGTTTGGACATCAGGAGACTCTATGCCGGGTGTTTGCGCATCAGGTGTTTGCATCGGTGTCGGTAGTTCCACCGTAGGAGTTTCAGCGTTAGAAGCTACACTGCTCTCCACCGACATCTCCCTGCCTATAGTCACGTTCTCTCCAATCATAGAAAAATTATCTAAACCCATACGGAATGTATCATCAGGAAGTTCCAAGTTGTCTGGGATAAATTGATTTGAACTTGAACTTGCACACGTATTTATTGTGACCTCGGCATTTTTACTGTCGAGCATCGGCGACTCCATGATTAAATTGTTTTTGAAAGACCAGCTTTCGTAATGTTAGTATCAATTTACAACAATAAATCATACATTAGTCCTCACCGATGTCCTTGAAATAATCTTGCCAATCGATAAGCGCATACATAAGAATTTCACATCACTTACACGCACACATGCGCATTACGTTCCCTTTCATTTGTGTGCATGCATGAGCTGTCAAACTAGTTTCGCGGCTACGTTTTCCTTTACAGGCTCAAAGAAATAATGTCCAATAAGAATTGAAAAGGTCTTTCTAAGGCGTAAATTGTTATTGGAATGTTATTATGACACTGATACACATTTGCAGCACGTAAAACAGCTTTATCGCGCCATAGGTCCGGCTATAAATAGATTGGTAATCGCCACTCGCACACTGATTTTAGCCCGCCTTTTTGTTCCTTCACAATCACAGCGACGATCGTCACTGAAGTCTGAGAGTGTCCAATAGTTCACAGGAAATGTTTAACAGTTTATGTCATTAATTAATAGACAGAAGAATTTGTTTACTTCGCGCGATAAATGCTAGATACGGCGCGATGGCGCGTTCCACAACACAACTACATGATGTAGTAATGTCAACAAACAAGAGCCCGACTGCAGTACATTGCGCGGGCATCCATTTTTAGCATGAAATATCTGAAAGTTTATCGTTTTTGTGTCAAAGTTCATTCTTATATTCATGAATCAATTAATGTTTTTATTTTTCTGTGCGTATTTACACTTTTTCATTAATTCGTTTGTCGTGGAAAATAAAAAGTCGATCAAAATAGCTTAGTTGTCAAACGACGCGCATTGTAAACAATGTAGCTGTCAAACATGAAACAAGTGGTTTTTGATACATAATATACAATAACCATCTAATTTACCTAGAGTTTATGCTATGATATATATTTATACGAAATAGGACTTGGTTCTTGTAGCCTACCTAAAATTTTGCTGAATTATTATCAAATAGACTGATTCTATGAATTTTTTATGTGTAGCGATTTGACCCAGTGACCCTGATTTACGTCTCGTCTACGGGATTTAGTAATAAGTCACTGCCAAATTGCCAATACTTGTAATTCAAATTAGATTATTTGTTTCGAATAAGTATTTTTCAAGTACCTATACTTAATTTATCGATTAAGGTCGAATGCGAGACATCACTAAATATAAACTTGCATTTGACAAATTTAAAAAAGAAAATGCCGCTACTGCGTTTAATTTTTAGTCATTTTGTGTGTCTGTTTGTCGGGCTATTAGAGGTTTATGAGGCTTTGAAAAATATCATTTTGTTAAAGCTTTCTTGTGAATTAGGAATAGGTACAAGGTATATTATCCACCTTATATAAAACTTATGCCCAAATCTCGGAAAGTAATTTTATGCATAGTTTACCTGATCTTTTGCAAAATAATATTGTTTAGGGCTTGTTCAAAATCTTGTCTACCTACTGTCTCAACCTGAATTCTGTAATTTTTGTTACAAAACGATTTGAGACTAAGGGTAAAAATAAAACAATAAATAACGATACAAAGACTTTATTTCACAAGCAAATCACTTCATTCTCTTCTTTTTACCACCAACGCCATCAGCTTTCCCGCCTTTTCTCTTCCCGCCGGCGGCCATCTTGTTAGGACCTTTCTTATCAGATTTGAAGCCTTTTTTGTCAGATTTATTGAAGTTTTTCTTATTTTTGAACTTTTTGTTATTTCCTTTATTTCCTAATATTTTTCTGTTGTAACCTTTGATCCATTTATCTCGATTATCTTCCCAAGCTAGCTGTTTTGTGCTGGCGTTATCTGTGTTAGCTACGGCCTGACTTGATCCTTGCTTTTTATTGGTAGCCGTATCTTCTAGGAGAGTTGAGAATTCTTCTGCAGACGCAAATAGTGAGCCGAGGTCGTCTGTACCTGTTGGAGTTAATGTTTGTTAGCTAAGTAGTCAAATAGATATAGTTTGGTATGTTGTTTGAAAAAGTAGGTATAGGAAAGTTTAAGTAGGTATTCTAAAAGTTAGTGAGAGGGGATTTTGCTAAATGTTATCACAAGAAATATATTATGAATTATTGAAATATTGTGAATATATTTGGTCATTTCATTTTCTGCCTGTGACTTAGTCCCGCATAGGGTCGCAGCATTATGCTGAGCGAGGGCCGTATTGCCAGCTTTGAAGACATATTACCCACTTGTGTTTAATTATTTGTGTTATTTATTGTGTATATGTATGCGCCTTGAGGCAGGCAATTAAACACATTTTCTTTCTTTTAAGTAAGTACCTAAGTACTCAGCAGTAAGTATACCTTTTAGTTTGAATTTCCCTTTTCCTTTCTTCGCTTTAGCGCCGGGAACATCGATTTTGTCATCGTCATCGTCACTGTCTTCAAGCAGCAGTTCTGAAATAACAACATATAATAAATTATTAAACACATTATAATTCACTATGAAAGGCGAATATTATCCAAATGAAGGAGTGTTTGTTCTATTAATAGATTTCCTAATACGCAGTTACTTAGTGCTTATTTAGAAAATAGATTTAGTTATTTTTTCTTTATGATCTAGTATTCCCTGCGTTGTCACCTGCGTCCCGTGAAAACTACTTCCCATCTATACTAATTATAATATTATAAAGAGGAAAACTTTGTTTGTTTGTTTGGTTGTAATGAATAGGCTCAAAAACTACTGGACCGATTTTAAAAATTCTTTCACCATTCGAAAGCTACATTATCCACGAGTGACATAGGCTATATTTTATCCGGGTACGGGCAGTAATTCCCACGGGATGCGAGTGAAACCGCGGGAAAACGGCTAGTAATTTGATAAAATACATATAGTCTGTCACCCCGGGATCTAGCAGCTTCCCAACAGTGGAAGATTTTTTCAGTAGTTTCGGAGTATTCGGAGTGACATATTACCATCTTCCTCTCCAGAAAGTGCCGGTTCATCCTCATCACCAGATATGTTGAGTTCACCATCGCTGCCTGTAAAACATTGAAAATTATTACTACAATATTGAAATCTAATTATAGACACTGGATTTCTATAACATGTCTATCTATCTGTTAATTGAGATTGAATTTTGACATGAGCTCCGTGATACTCATCAACATAGGGCCTAAACCCTAAAACCCATAAAGCTGAAATTTTGCACAGAGGTTCATCTTAAGTCTCTCACGCGAGATAAGAATGGATTTCCCGAAATTCCCTCGGGAATGGGAAAGAACGGGATTTTAAGTTTTACGCGGGCGAATCCGCTGACAGAAGCTATTTATGTCATATTTCAGTTTCTAATCGCAAAACAACGGATATCTATACTAATATTATAAAGCTGGAGAGTTTCTTTGTTTGTTTGAACGCGCTAATCTCAGGAACTACTGGTCTAATTTAAAAAATTCTTTCAGTGTTAGATAGCCCATTTATTAAGGAAGACTATAGGCTACTTTTTATCCGGGTGCGCGCAGTAGTTCCCACGGGAAAGCGGCTGAAACCGCTGGCGGAAGCTAGTAATTAATAAAATCGACCATGAGAGTACGAGAATATGTAGTAAGTAGTTTAGTACGAAGTAACATCTTACCCGCATCATCATCACCATCATCACCACCAATCTCTTCGCCGTCATCATCATCATCATCATCATCGCTGGCGAGCTGATCATCATCATCATCCTGCTTCTTATTGCCGCGCTTCTGTTTAGTGGCGGCCATGTCAGCTAGGTAGTCTAACTCGTCGTCTGATTCCTCTGTAATATTCAAAATGGTTGTTATTTTAATTTTGTTTTATGTATAAATTGTAGGAACAACGGTAGATTATAATATAGTACATGCAGTGTTGGTTAAAATAGGGGTGGTTTATGAAAACAAGATTATAAGCCAAATTGCGACCAGGCGGGACTGGGGCAGATCTTTTGCAAGGCAATTTGAAGTTTCCCACTGGCTTCTAAATATGATTTTAAATAATTAAAATATAAAGTGAAATGAAGATGATTCATGACTTATTTCGTTCTTACTTAATTACATGAAACTAAAACAAGCGTTTAACTGTTGCATCTGGTTATGGAATGACCCGAAGGTAACATAAATTCTCGACTTCATAGTCATTTAAAGTTGCTGTAGAATAATCAATAACATAACACATCTAAGCCTCAGAGTGATTTCAAGTTCAAATGTTCTTCTGTTAAAGATTGAATGTCCACGCTGGAAAGATTTGTGTAGTAAACGTCAGATTTTAATACAAAAAAACAGTTAAGTTACCCATAGCCTTAGTTCCAGTAACGCTGTCGAGATACTGCTCGAAGTCTTCGCTGTTGACGGAATCCGCGTCGCTGTCATCGTCATCCGAATTGTCGGCGTTACGACGCTTTTGTAGGAAACTGGAAGATAAACACACTTGTTACATTTGTATTAAGAGAAATTAGTTGTTTTTCCGGACTATAGAAAAAAAAATTCAGTCTATACTGCCCACTGCTGGGCAAAGGCCAAGGCTTTCCATCTATCTCTATCATCCGCTTCTTGTGGCCAGTCCGCGACGAAGCTATCCAAGTCTTCTCTCCAGCGTTTATAGAAAATAGCTTCCGCCAGCGGTTTCACCCGCTTTCCTGTGGGAACTACTGCGCGCACCCGGATAAAAAATAGCTTAAAGCGTTCCTCGATAAATGGCCTATCTAACACGGAAATAATTTTTCAAATCGGACCAGTAGTTCCTGAGATTAGCGCGTTCAAACAAACAAATTCTTCAGCTTTATAATATTAGTATAGACTAGCCGTTTTCCCGCGGTTTCACTCGCATCCCGTGGGAATTACTGCCCGTACCCGGAGCAAATATAGCCTATGTCACTCGTGAATAATGTAGCTTTCGAATGGTGAAAGAATTTTTAAAATCGGTCCAGTAGTTTTTGAGCCTATTCATTACAACCAAACAAACAAACAAACAAACAAAGTTTTCCTCTTTATAATATTAGTATAGAAGTATAGATAAAGGACATAGGAAGATGTGATTGGAGGTTTCAGTTTCTCGTGTCACTTACTCGTATAGAAACCGTTCGTCCACGGGAACTTTGCTGGCGTCCTCATTGAGATAAGAAGCTGAGTTCACTGGTATACTCCTTAGACCTGCAAACAAACATTAAGATACAAGTCATTATTAAATACAAAGATTTGAAATAATTTGACCTTAAGGTGATATCGACGGTCTGTTCATGGCCATTTTCCCGCTAGATGGCGTTGAATCCCAGATTCTTATGTTTTTTTCGTTTTTTTTGTAAATCGATCATTATTAAGTCGTACTAATAACATTGGCGTATCTCGGACGTTACACTTTATTGAACTAGTATATTTAATTGCCCTAAAATACACACAATTCGCATAAAGTTTGATGAATGTAACATGACAAAATCTGGCAATGAATACAGGGTCGTTTATATACACAGACAAAGGGTGAATTACTTCAAAAATTAACACTAGATGGCGTGAATTGCAAAATTGTATGTTCCTGAACGGGTAACACTGTAAGGGTAGACTCATTGAAATTAAAAACAATTGTTTACAAACATGAAACTTTGATGATGAAGTAATCCGGTACTACCCAACACCTACCAAATAAGAACGGGAAATAGATAGAATACAGAAGAATAGATAAAAAGTTTACAATGACAATATCGGAAATCCTTTCAATTTAGTCGTCGTGTTATTGTCAAGAAAGATATATTTTGTGCAATGTTGTGTTTGTGCCTCGTTTTTACAAGGAAAAAGTGGAATGGACAGAGAGAATGTCCTTCATGTTACTGGATACATTCCGGTCACAAAGAAAACTCGGCCGAAAATATCAGTTTCTACGAGTACTCAATTATGTTTTGTAAGCTAAAAAAAAAATCTGAAAATGTATGTATGTAATGGCACATTGAGAAAAAAGACTTCTGATGATTTTACAATACAAAGACAATGTACCTTACACATATGTTGGAATAAA
>NWSH02000571.1:456529-476048 GCA_002382865.2 Heliothis virescens
AAAAAATAATACACAAGAAAAACCACGCGTCATTCATAGCGCGTGAGAATTCTTCAAAGCGTACCTATTTTATAGAATAAAGTTGAACAAGCGAAAGAAGTCTGGCAACGCTTTTTTCGTCAACGTAGTGCATGTCTAGGTCAAGGTTAAGAAGGACGGCAACGTCGCGTAATAAATAAGAATACGGGTATTTATGTTGCCACACAACAATAATAAATAGTCACATTATTAATATTACCGTGTTAGGTCTTCATTTTATTGTTTTTCTTTAAAGGAACGATAAGGGAGGAAATAAATCAATAATTGTAATTAAAATATTGCTTTATCAGAATCAGAATATCATAAACACGCCATCTAGCGAGCCAGTCGTAACTACGGTGTCCTTGTCAAGGTCACTCACACTTCTAGAGAATTTACTGAATTTTACTGTTGTTTTTCTAAGTAAATAATGTAACATATCGCCAAAAAATAACATTGGCGTCTATATTTCATTGTAGAAAAGTGATAAAATTATTAGTTTAAAACGAAGAGTGTCTGTGTTTAGCGAAACGTTGTCGATAAAAATGTATGGGCGGGTGATGCGTCGCATCCACCTTAAGGTTTAATTATAGTTATTTGATAACAGTTGTGGTAACAAAAACAGTATATAACATTATAAAGCATCATTTTTTTTCCCGCCTGCATACTACTTGTCAAACTAATAAAAAAAATACATTAAAAATTACTCTCTTCATACATTATTAAATAATAAATTATTGTAACTATTATATCATTTGATTTTATATAAATCAAATACGTAGATACGTTGACATTTTAGGCCATATATTGTGTAAAAACCATAACAAAACACTTACCTTTAGCAGTATAATTTTTCCTGACAGCAAACTTAGGGTGGCTGCCTTTAACTTTCTTGACGCCATCGTCCTGTTGAGTATCAGCTCGCTTCTTCGGGTTCTTGAACACGAAGCGGTCCAAGAAACGGATGCCGGAGAAGTCTTTGAGGGGATCTCCGCTGTACTGGATTATTTGCTCTGGGAAATTAAATGGAAAGTATATAACATAGATTTAAAGTTAAAAGATTGATCAATTTTTAAAGACAACTTCAGAGCCTAGTCCTACAATACATATATGTACAGCTTTCCTCGCTTAGCCGGTTATCTATACAGAAATATTTTTTCAAATCGGATGAGTCGTTCCTGAGATTAGCACATTAAATCAAACAAAGTGTCCAGTTTTGTAATATTAATATTCTAAAGCTAATATTACAACTGTGAAAGTTTTTGAGGATGTATGACGTTTGTATATATAGTTTACGAAACTTGTCATTGTTTTCATATCAGAATCTCTTTTGTTAAAAATGTTCCTTCAAAAAGTAGTAAGTACCTACTTTGAATAAATGACAATGACATTATAGGCAATTTTATATCCAGGTTCGGAATGATTTTTATAAATATATTTTCTTACCATGCATGAGTTTATCAGCGAAGAGTTTGACGGTGGGGTGGTAGTGCCGGGCGAGGGGGCGCAGCTCCAGGTAGGCGGAGCGCGCGGCGCCCGCGAACGACGGGTTGCGGGCCAGGGGGTTGTATTCCGTGATTTCCTGGAATATTATTATACAGGGAATTGAGATTAACTTGCTTTTTAGGGATCCGTACCTAAAGGTAAAATAATACCCTATTACTAAGACTGTCACCAGGCTGTATTTTATAAACCCTGATAGCTAGAGAGCTGATTATTTACATATTCTGTGCATAAGTTCGACTCGCACATGGCCAGATCATGGGCTGTTTGTAAAGAGATTGAAAATGAAATATACTTTGATATTTATTTTAATGACGAGCTAACCTTTGAAATTAAAAATAACACATCCAATGGTAAATGTATAATTTTTATCAACCACTTGCAGGCTGCTGGAGAGATGCTTTACAGCAAGCCATATTACTTAACTAGCTTTAGCTTCTACCAGCGCGAGCGGTTTCAACCGCGTCCCGTGGGAACTACCCGGTGCAACCGGATAAAAAGTGACCTATAGCCTTCCTCGATAAATGGGCTATCTAACACTGAAAGAATTTTTCAAATCGGACTAGTAGTTCCTGAGATTAGCGCGTTCAAACAAACAAATTCTTCAGCTTTATATATTAAGTATACATTAGCACTGTACGTTATTTTGTAAGTAAGTATAAATTGCGTAAAATTGTTTCATGAATTTGTAAACAGTAAAATAAATTAAACAAACCTAAAAAAACTACAGGACCCACCTTATCCATATTAACAGATTTCTTGAGCTGTATTTTAGCAGCTGTCTCCTTATCCTCATCCATGTCATCATTGTCTCTCGGCAGCTCAGTCTTGACCTTCGCGTGGTACCAGCCCGCAGTCACGGGGGCTCGCTTACGTTTCTTAGGCTTTATGTTGCCCTGGTCATCTATTTTTAAGTCCACGTATGTTTCTTCTTCGTCGTCATCTAAAATTCATATTCATACGTTTTACTGCATTCTATAATATCTATCTGCCTAGCCTTTTTCCAACTACGTTGGGGTCGGCTTCCAGTTTAACCGGATGCAGCTGAGAACCAGTGTTTTACATGGAGCGACTGCCCGTCTGACCTCCACAACCGTTAGCCACCAACCGTTAACCAGGTTAGCCGGGCAACCTGGCACCCCTTGATAAGACTGTTTGTCAGACTTTCTGGCTTCTGACTACCCGTAACGACTGCCAAGATGTTCAAATGACAGGCCGGAACCACCGTGTTATCGTGCCTTCAATCCAGGAGAAGAATTCGTTATGACAAGATGGTCACCCATCCACGGACCGACCACGCCAAGCGTTGCTTAACCTTATGATCGATCGATCCGCGCGGCATTGACTTAGCCAAGAGCTCTTTGCATGCCATCATATAAGGTGGAAATATAAATAAGCAGTAATTTTGGACCCTAATGGACACAGCAATTTAAATGTTTGATTTGAATACAGAAATTATCAGAAATTCTAGTCGTTTAAATTTTGATGGTAAGGTTTTAGTACTCTCGTAATAGCTATAAAATTATCATCAATCTAAATTTATGACTATCCCAAATAACATTTTGGGGTTGCCCAGGTAACTGGGTTGAGGTCAGATAGGCAGTCGATCCAAATCGCATACGACTGGTACTCAGCAAACAATTAGGCTACATGTCACACAACATGTCTATATAAACACAAAAATATGAATTTTCAGTACAGACGACAGCACATCAAGATACCACAATCTGTCAAATTTCTGCGATAGACTTTCAACCTTATTACTATAGTGGAAGGTTAATGTTCGATTGGTAAAATTTAACAGATTCGTATCGTATCGTTGACCTGCTGTCGTCTGTACCATCTTAATTTTAAGACATCTCAGAAATTGTTTGGCTAAAAAAACATAACGAAACTTAGCCACAACATTACCAAAGGTGCTAGAACTATCCATTAACATCTTACTTACCTAACAAGAGATCCTTCTTATCTCCTCTCAATAGATCAACTCTCTTCTGTTCCACTTTAACCTCATCATCTTCTGTGCTGTCCAATGTGTTGTTTACTTCTGTTATAGTGTCTTCTGTGTTCTCTTGATCATCTTCTTGGTTTGGCGACTCTTCTTTTATTTCCTGTAACAAGATAATTTCATTTGAGGCTTATGTCAACACAATACAAAATTATCCATAGTAAATTTACCTATTGTTACAAATGTTTTTAAAACATACCAAACTTACTTTTCGTTTTGCGCGACTGTTAGGCTTTTACAGCAATGAATACTCATGATAATTAAAATAGACCGTAGGTGCGGTTAACTTCCACCTTATTATAAAGCGTGATTTAAAAGTAAACCATCATCTTGAAGAATGTACGAATAATTAATTAAATAAATAAAAAATAAAAATAAAATAAAAATCGTTTATTTTCAGACAAAATAGTCCATAACAAAAAATAATTATACGATTAAACCCAGGACTAAAGCCGGTACTAGCCGGTACTTCATAAAACCTCGTTTTATAATAAAGTGGTTACGGTTGGCCCATGGACCGTCACAGACATGGTTTGGCCATTTTTGACGCGAAAAAATGATGAACATTATCATGAATTAAGTATTTTTTTATTCCCATTCCATGATTTACACGCCACATATATTGTTCAAGTAAATAACTAACCTCTTTAATCTCCCTCTTGCTCCAAACCAACTTCACAGCATCTTTTTTCTCCCCATCTTTCAGCACCTGAGATATCAAGAAGAGCATCCCGCAAGCCTGCGCAGGCGTCATATAACAGCATAGTTGTAACAGCCGCTTGATGAATGACGTCACTCGGGGTATGTTCGTGTCTCTCTTCAGAGATTTGTATATGAGAGAGAAGAGCAATGCTGAGTGGGTCGTGTTGAATATTTCTGCGTTTGTTAATTTACGGTAGAGGGCTGTGTAGTAGCTGGAATTAATTATAAATAGTAAATAATCTATTATAACATAACAAAGATGAAATATTTTTTTGTTTGTATGAAACCCTGAAGGCTCTAAAACTACTGAACCGATTTGAAAAATTATTTCGCTGTTGGGAAGCTACACCGACCCCGAGCAACGATATAGGCTATATTTTATTCTGGTACGCGCAGTAGTTCCTACGAGACGCGGGTGAAACCGCGGAAAGGCGGCAAGTTATAAATAGTATTAGGGTAGAACAGTTTTAATTACTTAAATTACTGTATTAGTAAGCGATATTTTAAATCAATTTTAATAACTTTATTGTTGAAGATAGATTTATATGTTGAGTGATCTTCCATCTGGCCTCTCAAACTTGTCATAAACTACCCCTAAGCAATTAAGTAAATAATACAAATAAAGTTACTACTTTCAAATAAAGGATGCCAGGTGTAGCGAATATGATGCCGGCTAGGTGCAACAACCGTTGTACTAAGATCACATAACTACACTCACCGATCAGCAGCCCCCTTAGACGCGTCAGATATTTGGTAGAGTAACGCCAGCGCATGTATAGCGATGTTGATGCCGGCTAGGTGCACAAGTCGGTGTATAGCAGTAACGTGGGCCGCACTGTCGGTGACGCGGTCTTTGTTTGCGAAGGGGTAGGCGCGTTTTACTCCTGTTAGGATAGCTGACATCAAGCGGGAGTCGATCTCGCCCTGGTGTGGTAAAATAAATTCAAATTAGAACAATTATCAGTTGGAAATTGCTATCAAAATCGCAAATGGCGAAAAAATTTGAAGCAACAGGATTTTTTCAGTAAACCAATGTCCTCCCATCCTGATCATAATGATAAAGTTTGTTTTGTTATTAGTGAATGGTAATTGTAGCAAAAAGTATATCTTGAAGGTCAGAATTATAAAAATACCCGTCACATTAATTACTATGTACGTTTACATAATTATAAACGCGTAGTATGTTTTAATTCTAAAGATAAAAAGTGATGGAAAGAGTTGCCGTAGGAAACTTACCTTCTTAATAGAAGCCTTGAAGAAGGAGAAGTATATCCTGATGAGGTTCTCAGCTATCTTGGAGTCGTCTTTGCCCAGGTAGAACTGGTTCAGGAAACATACGCCGTAGTACTGAGCCCGGGGTGATATATTTGTCCTAGAATATAATTAATTTCGTATAGGAATTCAATATTTTAGATAAATATATTAGAGAAAAATTGTGAGTTACTACTTAATTTTGCTATTTATTTATTGCATTTAGGGACTTGTCAGTCAGTCAGTTTTTTTATATTCAGAATAGATTGTCAAAGGAAGCAACATTAACTTTATCGTAGTGCAGTTGTAATTGACGAAAATTTGTAACCAGTTCAAAAGTTATTAATGTTTGAAGAGTAAAATAAATACTCCTCTTTTAGACTTGACACAAAATGATGCCACCTAGGTGCAACAACCGATATTTCGGACACATTTCAATGTTACAACAAAATTTTTGTACAAAACATAAAAAATTACATGTATTGTAATAAAATACCTGAAGAGCATCTTTTCAATATCAGCAAGCACAACCGCCTTCATGTTCGGATGGTTATACAGCAGCTGACATAGATGGTAGATCACTTTAGATGCAACACCCTGCGACGGGTCTCCCAGTTTGTTGATTATATTTGTTAGCAGCATCTGAGAATAAATAAATGTGTTTTATTGTGTAGATGTGGAATGGATGTTGAGTCGAATATACTTGTTATTTTTTTTAACTTTTTAGTAGTCAGGATTTGTATTTACAACACTTGCGGCCAGTTTCACGATAAAGTTCTGAAAAGCTGTTGAAGAGATTATGCCATAGAAATGTTTTTATTTTTTATTACTTTTCTATGGCCTGACAGATAGCTATTTAGAACTTTAGAAGCTATCTAGAATTCTATCAGGAGCCTGTGAAACTGGCCGACCTTCTTTTTCGTAAGGTAACACTTACGAAATAGTATATAGAGGAATAAATGGTGAAGTTAGGGAGTATTGTAAATATTGATGTTGAAAAAGTACGTCATTTGATGTCATTATGTTTCTTATATGTTGTAATAGCAGGCTATTTGCGTCAGTTTCCGATGCAATAGATTTGTCCTAAGTGTTTACCTTTTTTATAGGACAGTTAGTAAAAATTAACATACCTTCTCTCTTTCAGGGTGATGCATCAACAGATAAGACATGGCGCTCACGGCTTTCTCTTTATTCGCTTCAACTGAGTCATGAGCGAATTTATTTAATGCCTCCACATATGCTGAAAACATAAATAGTTAAATCAAATATGATTCAAGCCAGATTAACGACTAAATATTTAAATGTTACTCAGCTTTAAGTAAAGACGACAGCACATCAAGTTACCACAATCTGTCAAATTTCTGCAATAGATTTTCAACCTTATCACAATGGAGGTAGGTTAATGTTTGACTGGTAAAATTTGACAGATTCGGGTACCGTGACCTGCTGTTGTCTGTTCATCCCAAACATCTTTTTATTTATGTCACACTTGTAATTAACTTGGATAAAAGTATTTTTATATAGTAGCGTCTGTGTATTTTAAGTTAAAAGAACTTTCTAACGGCCGTTCCCAATAACCTATCTATCTCTGGATTTGCTTACTAGAGATAGAAGTTTGACATTAGCCCCATACAAGTAATGTCAAATTCATATCTTTTGTAAGCAAATCCAGAGATAGACCGAATATTGAATTCCGCAGTAAGAGTATATTGAACACCGATTACTGTGTAAGGAAAACATCTCGAGGAAACTGTACTTTAAGAGTCTTGAAACCACAATTCCCAAGTGTGGTGATTAACGCTCATTCCTTACATATGATATGAGGCCTGTACCTTACAGTGGTACATTAAAAAGGCCGATAATAAAGGCAACCCCAGCTATTAAAATACTCACTCCCATACAATTCCTTCAACTGATCCTCATAGTACCAGATCTTGAGTACATTGCGCCTCGCCTGCTTGTTGCCTGACGTCATCTCGTCTACGTGGCCGAGCGGATGCTGGTCGAACGTGCGTAGCTTCACATCAGGTATCAATAGCTCGGATATTAGAAGCTCTGATAATGCATCTGAGGAAATATGTTTATTTTTAAACGACTTGCCAAAAATTAGGAAGATCTCATTAATTGGATTTTTATAAATGACTAGCTTCCGTCAACGGTTTTACCCGCATCCCGTCGGAACTATGGGTATGTACGTGTATAAAAAGTAGCCTATAGCCTCCCTCGATAAATGGGCTATACTGAAAGATTATTTACCACCAGTAGGACCAGGATCAGTCAGTCGTTCCTGAGATTAGCGCATTGAAACCAACTCTTCAGCTTTATGTTATTGTAAGTATAGATTTTTTAATGTTTGTTTGGGCATAATTCCATTACCAATTTGAACAATTATTTGTTTGAAATGGTATACTTCCTAAATGGTCTAAATAGGATCTGATGATGGGAAACTCGAGAAATTGAGGGCGAAAGATATGAGTTGTTACTTACCTATGATAATAATACCATCCTTCTTTTTAGCAGGCTTCACATTGTTAATCAGATTTCTTAATGCTGTCAGATTGTATAATGGGTTGTCCTGTAACATAGTAAGTAGTTTTGGTTCTTCTAAATATAGCCAAGTTGATTCACTGATAATTTGTAAAGTTCTCAACACAATCATTAAAGGTTAACAAAAATATATTAAAACATTATAATCAAGAACAAGAAACTAACTTGTATCAGAATAGTAGCGGCAGCCACTCTATCTCCTATGGCACCCTTGTTCAGCAGTGTTCTAGCCCACTGGTGGTCTGATGAACCACTTCTGCTTGATTCTGGAACAAGGAATATAAGATAACTAAGGCTGCTGTCTGCTGTTCCACCTACCTACTTCTTGAGGGAACTACTTCACGCACTTGGATAAAAAGTAGATATATCCTTTCTTGCATTCCAGACTGCCTTACATTTCTTGTGTGACATTCATACACCATCATCTGCCTAGCCTTTTCCCAATTATTTTGGGGTCAGCTTCCAGTCTAACCGGATGCAGCTGAGAACCAGTGTTTTACATGGAGCGACTGCCTGNTTTGTTTGTGAAGTGATTTACTGTTCAATGTAGTAAAAACAGGGCCCTGTTAAAAATTCAACTCATTGTAGTGAAGTATTTCATAGAAGTTTTATTATCTTTTATACTCCTTCAGACCCCTGGGGGCTTCTTCCAGACTTTCTGGCTTCTGACTACCTGTAACAACTGCCAAAGATGCTCAAATGGCAGCCGGGACCCTCCAGTTTATCGTGCCTTCCGAAACACGGAAGAACTCATTATGACAAGATGGTCACCCATCCACGGACCGACCGCGCCAAGCATTGCTTAACTTTATGATTGGTTGATCCGCGCGGCTTTGACTTAGCCACGAGCTCTTCATGTGTGAAATTCATACACATAAAAATGAAATAGGTAAGATGTGAGTATCAGCTGACAATACACTTACCTATTATGATGTCCACATTACCTAACAAAATGTTAATAAGATGCTTATTATGTTTCTTGCCGGTTCTTCTCCATGAAACCAACTGCTTGGAACCATGCAACTAGCTTGAATTTTTATAGGGACCTGTATTAGGTCTATTTCAAGTAAAAAAATACTTTGTCTTTCATTTAAATGAGTTCAGCAATTTTGATGTGAAAGGCAGAAATACAACTACAAGTGTGAATTCCATCCAGATAAGTTAATGTTGTTGTGGTACAACTTAAGTATATTATTG
Organism: Heliothis virescens; assembly: GCA_002382865.2. Taxonomy (NCBI): domain Eukaryota; kingdom Metazoa; phylum Arthropoda; class Insecta; order Lepidoptera; family Noctuidae; genus Heliothis; species Heliothis virescens. The sequence goes on from NWSH02000571.1 coordinate 465,756, forward strand.
AAGAACTGCGCTTACTTGTCTCATAGGCCATGGTGTCGCCATGTAATGCACTGCTGGCTTCCTTTCTTACTTCTTCAATCTGTTCTTGAGTCAAAGTCTTTGATATTGTTGCAGGCTCTTCTGGCATCTGGAATACACATACAAAGTATGATAACGTGTTCGATGGAAAGCCAATCAAGTTTTTATTTACTTTAATTTTATGGTTATGTTGGGAAATACTTTACAGTTTTTAACTTACAAATATTGTGCAATACATGTAGTATACAGTTTTAATTGTTGTTTAGATCGTAAATAATACTTAATTTTAGCATAAAAGCCAACATTACCTGATGATACCACTTCTTTTTGTCTTCATATTCCAATGTTTCAGCGAAATGCTTCGCAATACCTTGACTTTTCTTTGAATCGGCATTTTTATCTGGCTGGCCGTAATTTGTGTAAGCCTCGTCTACTAGTATGTTCTCCTCGAACCTTTTATGCTTCATTTTCACTTAATAATGTAACAATTCTTAATTAAAAATAACACAAACACGTGAAAACCGAACACTGGCCATGCTACTTTGACAATAAATGACAATCTGCTCACTGCTGACAGTGACAGGAATTTGTTACAGATGTTTACGAAAATTCAGAATAGAAGCTTGCGAGATAAACCTTAGATAAACTTTATTACAATTTGACAAAGGATTTTAATCAGAATTCTATTAACAAATACACATTCATTTCGAGTTTTGTATAACTTATGGATCTAGTGATAGTTGAGATTTTTTTTTTGCATTGACCTTAAAAGACTGGTACCTCAAGACCGAATCATATAGGCGTGTCAGAATCAGGAAACATCTTTTGTTGTTAGATTTTGTACTGTATGTGGACATCATAAAGTACGTTTTACATTGAAGATATCCCGTCGATTTGTCATGTATTAAAAAAAAAAACTTTGATAGTTACGGGGCAGTGCGGGGGGCAACTTCGGCTGTTATTTTCGTTAAAAAAATCATTAGAAATCTAATTTTAAGTGAAACTATAATAAAATAAGCAAAATGGATGAGAAAGGAAGAAAAGTTATCGTTTGCGACAACGGCACAGGTGTAAGTGTATACTAAAACATGGATATAAAATGGTGGTTTAGATAAGCCCCTGAATCATCGTTTTCCTCATGATTTGCTGTCGGTTTTAGTTCGTGAAGTGCGGATATGCTGGAAGCAACTTCCCGGCGTTCATATTCCCGTCGATGGTCGGCCGGCCGATCATCAGGGCTGAGAATAAAATCGGAGACATCGATGTGAAGGTAAGTGTCGACACTGCTTACTGAGGTGTGTTAGCGGAACTGGGCCGTATCCTGCCGATAGAAATACAATCATGAAGTATAAACATCATTTTAAAAGATTAATATTCAATATCGGTCCGATAAATACTTCTTGCAATTATTTTTCAATTAGAGTTAGTTAACCTTCCTATACCCGCGCCAATTTTTGTAACTCCTATACCCGCGCACGGTCTCACAGACCGATAGTTTTTACCCCTATGACATATTTTTTTACTAAGAAGCCCAAAAACTATTACTATTATTTTAAAGTTTAGGATCTAATGAAACGAAATAGTATGAATAATACTTTATTTATTAATTATTTTCCTGACTAATAGTCTATCACGAATCAGTCTTCGAATTTGAAATATTTTTCTTAGGTACTAGGAAAACCAAATTAAACATTTACTTTCTTCTTAAAAACAAAATAAACTTCTGTATAATAATAGTAAACATATCAAAGTATATACTTATCTATGTTTGGCTTAGTTTTGAGCCTCACCAGAACAATTAGGGCATACAGTTACAGCATGTCCTAAACAAAAGAATTTTTAGCTACATATGTCTGTGTCTTGCGGTTTTTTTTGTGAGCAGAATCCACAACGACCAACTTTATTATTGTTAGATGTTGCTAAAGACTCTGGTCCATCTAATTTAGGTATTTCGATGAGCCTAGACCTTATCGTTCTCGGCAAAGATGTAATGAAAGCCCTTCGTCTAAGTTACGGACTGATCTTATCCTATATTAGTTGATATGAAGTATGATCTAAAAAATAATGATAAAATTTGTGAAAATAGAATGTAGACCAACATACAATACATACATAAATATAATAAAGTATTAAAAGTGTGTAAAAAATATATAAATACACTAAATATATTAGATTAATACGTACACAAAAAGTTGCACCTATACCCGCGTCGGTCTCAGGGACCGATTGGCGCCAAATGCTACAAGACGTGCGATCTTTCCGAACGCACGGCATGCCCTAAAATCAAAAATTAACCAAACTATAGATAAGTATATCTTGTATCTTTGATTATGTTTACTATTTATTATATCTGAGAGTTTATTTTGTTTTTTAAGAAAAGCTTAAATGTTTAATTTGGTTTTTTCCTATACCTAGAAAAATATTTTCAAATTCGAAAGATACTGAATTTTCGTGATGACTAAGTAATTGAATTATAATTATAAAGTAGTATTGATTCATACTAATTGTTTCTATTAGATCCTAAACTTAAAAATTAATAGTAATAGTTTTTGGCTTCTTATTGTCAACTAAATAGTCATAAGGGGTAAATATACTAGGTCTGTGAAGACAGGTGCAGCGGGTATAGGATTACAAAAATTTGGCGCGGGTATAGGAAGGTTAACTAACTCTGAAATTGAAAATAATTTGCAGAAGTATTTACTGGACGCGATATTTGAATATAATCTTTAAAATATGAGTTTATTCTTCATTGAATGTATTTCTATGCAGGATATACGGCCCAGTTCCGCCTAACAATATATTCCTTCATTAGCAGTGTCGACACTTTACCTTCACATGATGTCTCCGATTTTATATATTCATCCCTTGATGATTCGGTCCGGCCGATCCAGTCGACGGAATATGAACGCCGGGAAGTTGCTTCGCAGCATATATCCGCACTTCACGAACTATAAACCGACAGCAAATCATGAAGGAAAAGATTGATCAGGGCTTATCTAAACCACCATTTTATATCCATGTTTTAGTATATTCTTTACACACTGAGGCGTTGTCGCAACCGATGAATTTTCTTCTTCTCATTTCTCCATTTTGCTTATTTTATTATAGTTTCATCTTAGTTATATTTTCTGTGATTTTTTTCTTTAAATAAATACGGCGATAAGTTGCCCCCCCGCACTGCCGTAACTATCATAAGTTTTTTTTAATACTATGACAAATCGATCGGATATCCTTTCAATGTTATACGTACTTTTATGTCCACATACAGTACAAAATCTAAACAAAAGATGTTTCCCTGATTCTGACGATCGTCTCTATATGATTCGGTTCTTTGAGGTACCAGTCTCTTTTAAAGCGTAAAATTGCAAAAAAAAAATCTCACTATCACTAGATCCATAAGTTATATCAAAACTCGTAAATGAATGTTTATTTGTTAATAGAATCTGATTAAAAGCCTTTGTCAGAATTGTAATAAAGTTATCTAAGTTTATCTCGCAATCTTCTAACTCCTGAATTTTCGTAACATTTTTGTAAAAATTCCTGTCACTGTCAAAGAGTGAGCAGATTGGTTCATTTATTGTCAAAAGTAGCAATGGCAGTTTCGTGTTCTTCTCGTGTTGTGTTATTTTAATTATAACTGATTGTCTACATTATTTAAGGAAAATGAAGGCTATAAAAGGTTCGATGAAGAACTTACTCTAGTAGACGAAAGCTTACACAAATTACGGCCAGCCAGAATAAAAATGCCGATATCAATAGAAAAGTCAAAGGTTATTGCGAAGCATTTCGCTGGAAACATTGGGCAATTATGAAGAACAAAAAGAAGTGGTTTCATCATAGGTAATTGTGCGCTTTTATGCTATTAAGCTATTATTTACGATCTAAACAACAATTAATAATGTAGTACTACATGTTTATTTGTCTTGCACTAATTTTGTAAGTAAAACTGTAAAGTATTTCTCCAACATAACCATCGATAATTGAATAGTAAAATTTTAAAATAACTTTGATTTTGGCTTTCCATATCGTCGTTATTCATGTTTAATATATATACTTGTATGTGATTTCCAGATGCACGATAGAGCCTGCAACAATATGCAAAGACTTCTGACTCAAGAACAGATTGAACGAAGTAAGAAATGATAGTCCAGCTAGTGTATTACATGGCGATCCTTGATTTCTCATGGCCTACTTGAGAATATGCGGCAGTTTCTTCAATAATTATACTTAAGTTGTACCACACAAATTATGATGAATTCACACTTGTAGTTGTTATTTCTTGCTTTCACATCAAAAATTGCTGAACTCATTTAAATGGTGATAAATGTGAAATTTTTACCTTGTAATAGACCCCTTAAATAACAAAAAAGGTTTTTCCCCCCCTCCTCATAAGATTTTAAAAAAAAATCCCAGATTATTTGCATGTTCCAAGCAGTTGGTTTCAAATTGGAGAAAACCGGCAATAGATCATATAATGGCACTGTTTATTTAACAATTTTGTTAGGATTATTTGTGGACATCATAATAGGGTAAGTGTACGTTGTCATTGATACTCATGCTTATCCTTTTACCTTATTTCATTTTTTAATGTGTATTGAAATTCTCACACAATGAATGAGCTCGTGGTCTAAGTCAAAGCCGCAGCGCGCATTTCAACCAAGCATAAATGTAAGCAATGCTTGGGCCCGTCGTTCGTCCGTGGATGGGTGATCCATTCTGAATAATGAGTTTTCTTCCGTGTCTTCGGAAGGCACATAAACTGGGAGGGTCCGCTTGCCATTTGCGCATCCTTTTGTGCTAGTTTGTTACAAGGTAGTTCGAAGCCAAGAAAGTCCATTGACAACTAGTCTTACCTAAGGTGTGCCAGGTGCCGGTTAACTGGGTTTGTATCAGACAGGCTAGTCGCTTCCATGTAAAACACTGAGTGTTTCTTGTCTTGCTATTTCCGGTTTAGACTAAGGAAGCTGACTCCAAAAATTGGGGAAAGGCTTAGGCAGATATGGTGTATGAATGTCACACAAGAAATGTAAAAGTCAGTCCTGGAATGCAAGGAAAGGATATATCTACTTATTTATCACTCATAGTGGTTGAATTAGTTCCCTTAAGAAGAATATATGTTAGGATGAACAGCAGACAGCGCTTAGTTATCTTATATATTCCTTGGTCTCTGAATCAAGCTAGTGGTTTCTCAGACCTCCAGTGGGCCTTATATGTGACACTTGCTGAACTATGGGTTTCTGTTCCATTTAAGGAATAGAGTTTGCTGCCGCTGGACTATTCTGATCACAAGTTAGTTTTTCTCTTTGTGTTTTTCTTGATTATAATGTTTAATATATTCTCTTGTTAACCTTTAAACTGTATTGATGGTTGAGAACTTTACAAATTACAGTGAATCACTTGTGCTATAGTTTAGATAGAACAAAACTACTACTATGTTCACAGGACAACTCATTATTCAATCGCTACAGCAATTAAGCACATTCTGATTAACTAATAGTTCCTGTCCTTAAAAAGAAGTATGGTATTATTATCATAGGTAAGTTAACAACATCATATCTTTCGCCCTCATTTCTCGATGTTTCCCGATCATTTCTAGATCCTTTTTAGAAACCATTTTCTGGAATATACCATTTCAAATCAAATATTTAAATTGGAATGGAATTATGCCAAACAACATTAAAACATCTATATTACAATACATAAAGCTGAAGAGTTTTGTTTCTGCGCTAATCTCAGGAACGACCTTGACTGATCCTGGTCCTATGCTGGGTGGTAAATAAGTTCTTTCAGTATAGCCCATTTATCGAGGGAGGCTATAGGCTACTTTTTATGATCACGTAATTACCCATAGTTCCGAGGGATGCGGGTATATACCGTTGACTGGAAAGCTAGTCTTTATAAAATTCCAATTAATGATTCTTCCTAATTTTTGGCAAGTCTTTAAAACTAAACATTATTTCCTTCAGAATCATTATCAGATGCTCTTCTATATTTTCGAGCGTATTGCTTACTTTTGATTGTGAACGCTACGCACGTTTCGAGACCAGCACCGCTCGGCCACGTAGACGAACTGACGTCAGCAACAAGCGGCGAGGCGAGTCAATTGTTATCTAATGATCTGGTATCTATGAGGATAAGTTGGAATGATATTTGTATGGGAGTGAGTTATTTTTAATAGCTGGGTTTGACCTTTATATACGGCCTTTTATGTCCACTATGTAACTTAGTGTATGCCTCATATCATATGTAAGGCTGAATGTACGTTAATCACATCACATATTAATTTGGGAATTGTGGTTTCAAGACTCTCTTAAAAGTATCAGTTTTCTCGTGAATGTTATGGTGTATCGGTTGTTTCCATTTATTACGTCTTTACTGCGGAATTCAATAAATTCGGGTCTATTCTCTGGATTGCTTTACAAAAGATAGTGAATTTTGGACAATTACTTGTAATGGGGCTAATCGTCAACTTCTATCTCTAGTATTAGTTTCATATTCCAGATTTTAGATAGGTTATTGGGACGGCGTTATGAAAGTTCTTTTTAACTTAAATATACACAAAGCTAGTCTATTATATAAAATACTTTTATCCAAGTTAATTACAAGTGTGACATAATAACTAAGATGTTTTGGGTATCAACAACAGTCAGGTTCATGTATCCGTTATTTTTTTTCTCGAGCTGTCAAATTATTTACCGTCAAACATACCTTATCCGTCCATTTGTGAATAAGGTTTGAAAATCGATTTTGACAAGATTGTTGGTAACTTGATGTGCTGGTCGTCTTTATACTTTAAAGCTGAGTAACATTTTAAATATTTAGTCGTTTATATCTGGCTTGAAATCATATTTGTTTAACTATTTATGTTTTCAGCATATGTGGAGGTCTATTAAATAATTCGATATGTCAGTGAATCGAATAAGAAGTAATAGCTCGTGAGGCCAAGTCTTGTATCTGTTGATGCCATTTTCCTGAAAGAGAGAAAGGTGATGTCTAATTTTTTTACTTAACTCGCTCCTACTAAAAAATAGGTTTATTACACTTAGGACAAAATCATTCAAATCGGATAACTTGCAAGTAGCCTTGCTATTACAACATATAAGAAATCATCATGACATCAAATTGACGTATAACTCTTTTTGCTACATCAATATTACAATAGTTCTTACACTCAACCATTTATTCCTCTAATACTATTTCGTAAGTGTTAACCCTTTTTCTTTTTTTACGAAAAGAAGTCGGGCCAGTTTTCACAGGTTCCTGATAGAATCTAGATAGCTTCTAAAGTTCTAAATAAGCTATCTTTCAGCCAGGTAAAAGTAATAAAAATAAAAACATTTCTTATGGTCATAATCTCTTCAACAGCTTTCAGAACTTTATCTGTGTAACTGGCCGCAAGTGTTGTAAATACAAATCCTACTTACTTGTAAAAAGTTTAAAAAAATACAAGTATATTCGACCTCAACTCCATTCCACATCTTACACAATAAACAATTTATTTATTGTCTCGCAGACTGCTGCCAAAATATAATCAACAATACTGGAGACCCGTCGCAGAGGTGTTGGCATCTACAAGTGATGCTACAGTCATCTATGTCAGTCTGCTGTATAACCATTTTTTTCCGAAGCATGAAGAACGGTTGGCTTGTGCCGAGATTTTGAAAGTATGCATCTTCAGGTATTATATATACATGTAATTTTTTTATTTTGTACAAAAATTTTGTTAGTAACAATTGTAAATGTGGTCCGAAATATGGTTATTGCACTAGGTTGGTCATCAATTTGTGTTCATCTAAAGAGGAGTATTTATTTTTATCTCTTCAAACATTAATAAGTTTTGAACTGGTTACAAATTTCGTCAATTAAACTGCACTACGATAGTTAATGATTCTAGTGTCTTTGATCAAATCTTTTTCTAATAGTAAAAAAACGACTGACTGACAAGTCTCTGCTAAATGCAGATAATAATAGCAAAATTAAGTATTTTTATTTGTAACGTCTACATTCTTCTAATAATTTAATCTAAAATATTGTAATTCTTATATCCGAAATTAATTATATTCTAGTGATCAATATATATCACACCGGGGCCTCATGTTACTTACGCAGCGTATGTTTCGGAGATCTCCAGTTCTTATCCTGGGCAAAGACGACTCAAGATAGCTGAGAACTCATCAGGATATACTTCTCCTTCTTCTCAATTTGCTTTCTCTATAATAAGTGTGTTTTCCCTTGAGTTTGCAACTCTTTCCTATCACTTTTTATCTTTAGAATTAAAAATAGCTACGCGTTTATAATTATGTTAAACGTCAATAATAGTAAATTTTTGTGACGGGTATTTTATAATTCTGACCTTCAAAGATATACTTTTGCTACAATATACTATTTCACTATATAAAAATAACTTTACATATGACTCAGCTGATTGAGGATCATTGGTTTACTTTGAAAAACTTCTATACCTGTTTGCTTTCAAATTTTTTTTTCGCCATTTTGCGATTTGAGTGGCAATTTCCAACTGATAATATGTTCTACTTTTTGAACATTTATTTTTACACCACATCCAGGTGCGAGATCCTGACTCCGCTTTGATTTCAGATTATCCTTCAGGAGTAAATACGCGCCTACCTCCTCGCAAAACAAAGACCGCGTCACCGACAGTGCGGCCTCAACGTTACCTTTTGCTATTAAATTTATTTTCACCGACTGTGCACCTTAGCCGGCATCACACGCTATTATCATTGCTTTGCGTTACTCTACCAAATTTTCTGAACGCGCTCAATTGTGGGGTGCTGAGTTGGTTTTTGAGTGTTTGGTTGTTGATGCTTTTTAGTTAAACGGTTTTGTTCGCATACCTTTAGCCGCTTATATTGCGATACAGTTTTGCCTGTATCTTTTATTTTGAAAGTAAGTAACTTCTTATTTTGTATTTTTTTTACTTAATTGCTGGGGTCAGTTTATGTACAAGTTTTGAGAGTGCTCAATGGAAGATCGACTCAACATATATTAATTCTACTTCTTTCTATACAATAAAGTTTATTAAAATTGTTTAAAATTGCTTACTAATCACGTATTTCAAGTACTATATTAATCTCTTTCTACCTAAATACTATTTATACTTTCCGCCTTTTGCCGCGTTTCACGCCGGCGTCTATGTAGGACGCTACTGCGCGTACCAATGATTTATAGCCTATTATACGTTGCTCGGTGGTCGTGTGTAGCTTCCACAGCGAAATAATTTTTTCAATCGGTTTCATTAGTTTTTTGTATGTAGCACTTTCTTTCATACAAAACAAAAATATATTCTTGTGTTATACATTAGAGTTTATTTACTATTTTATTGAATTAAATATCCAGCTACCTACACAGCCCTCCCCTACCTCCGTAACACTTAACAAACTCGCAGAGATTATTCTAACCATACGACCCACATCAGCTCATTGTGCTCTATCCTCTCTATACATAATCTTCTTAAGAGAGACACGAACATACCGTCCGAGTGACGTACATTTCTTCTCGGCTGTTACTACTATTGCTGTTTATATGACGCCTGCGGCAGGCTTGCGTGGATTTGTTTAAATTGACGGACTTTATTTCTCTCTTTGCTTTTTGATATCTTCAGGTGTTGAAAAGATGGTAGAAAAATAGATTTCGTGAAGTTGCGTGTTGAGGCATAGAGGGTAGATAGGAAGAGGTTAAGTTATTACGTTGAACAATTTATACTTGTTCGTCTTTGTAAATCATGAATGGGAATCTTATAAAGATACTTTAATTCATGGAAATTTGTTCATCATTTTTCAGCGTCAAAAATGGCCAACTACCATGTTTGGGACGTTCCATGGGCCAACCGTAACCCTTTTAATATGTAGGTTATCGGTCGGCTAGATACTCTTCGGTTTTTGTCCTGGGTTTAATCGTATAATTAATCTTTTTTTTGTTATGGACTATTTTTGTCTGAAAATAAACGATTTTTATTTATTTTTTATTTTTATTTATTTATATAATTATTCGACTATTCTTCAAGATGATGGTTTACTTTTAAATCACGTTTTAATAAATTTATATTGTGTGGAAGTTATCCGGCACTTACGGTCTATTTTATAAATATCATATGTTCTCATTGCTGTAAAACGCCTATAGAGTCGCGCAAACGAAAAGTAAGTATGGTATTTTTTATAAAACACTTTTATATCTATTATGGTAATTTACTATGGATATTTTGGTATTGTGTTGACATTCAAATGAAATTATCTATGTTTACAGGTAATAAAAGAG
>NWSH02000571.1:476073-505142 GCA_002382865.2 Heliothis virescens
TTTGAGCCTCACCAGAACAATTAGGGCATACAGTTACAGCATGTCCTAAACAAAAGAATTTTTAGCTACATATGTCTGTGTCTTGCGGTTTTTTTTGTGAGCAGAATCCACAACGACCAACTTTATTATTGTTAGATGTTGCTAAAGACTCTGGTCCATCTAATTTAGGTATTTCGATGAGCCTAGACCTTATCGTTCTCGGCAAAGATGTAATGAAAGCCCTTCGTCTAAGTTACGGACTGATCTTATCCTATATTAGTTGATATGAAGTATGATCTAAAAAATAATGATAAAATTTGTGAAAATAGAATGTAGACCAACATACAATACATACATAAATATAATAAAGTATTAAAAGTGTGTAAAAAATATATAAATACACTAAATATATTAGATTAATACGTACACAAAAAGTTGCACCTATACCCGCGTCGGTCTCAGGGACCGATTGGCGCCAAATGCTACAAGACGTGCGATCTTTCCGAACGCACGGCATGCCCTAAAATGAAGCTAGCCACAAATCCGGCAGCTAGCAAGGAACTCAACTTCATAAGTCTCACCTGCATAAAAATATTTACAAAAATGTGTTTCGTCGGTCTCACAGACCAACGCGCGAGTATAGGAAGGTTAATCACTGAAAATACCTATTGGACAAGCAGAGTTGTATGAGAAAATCTCATTCTATCAAATAGTTTGCTTAATTTGCCCATATTCTGTAATAAAATAGGTTGGTTAGGGTTCATGGTACCGCTGTTTATGGTTACAACTTAATTAATATGACAAAAGTATACCATTCTTTTTCTCAATGTTGTTATTGACTGCAGATTTCATGAATGATAAGACCAAAATTTGACATTTACTATTATGAAAATTTACCAGTATAACTTATGAATATATTTTACAACTATTATTCAATATCTTTTTCTTATCTAATTCTAATGATGACCCAAAATTCTGAAATCGAATGAACAAAATCTTTTATGATTATATTTGTACGCCTGAAACGGCAGAATATTTTGATCATTAAACATGATGATTGTAAAAACTTTGTACAGACAACAGCAGGTCAACGTATACGAATCTGTCAAATTTTACCAATTGAACATTAACCTACCTCCATTGTGATAAGGTTGAAAATCGATCGCAGAAATTTGACAGATTGTGGTAACTTGATGTGCTGTTGTCTGTACATTATTCTGACAAATAAATGCATTCGTTCATTCATATAATCTCTCTCAGCATCTATATTTGTTGATTGTTTAGCCGGACTATTGATTAAATGAAAACATGGGCAGTAAACAATAGCCTTATGATTGAAAGGTACCAATAATCTATACTAATATTATAAAGTTTGAACGTGCTAATCTCAGGAACTACTGGTCCGATTTGAAAAAATCTTTCAGTGTTAGATAGTCCATTTATCGAGGAAGGTTATAGGCTACTTTTTATTCGGGTGTGCGCAGTAGTTCCCACGGGAGAGCGGGTGAAACCGCTGGCAGAAGCTAGTATCTAAATAAGCTTTGAATAATGTGGCATACAGGAAATACTTTCATCTTTAAAATCCCTGATCATTGTTAGCCCTTTAATTAAAAGTATATGTGAATATTATTTATTTATTTTTGTTTAATGCTATGTTTATTGAAGATGTCATTCGATGTTACAGGATATATGTATCGGAGTAAGTTAAAAAGTTCAGTTCCAGCATGTAGTTAAAATAACTGTGTTATCTCTTTTAACAATAAATGTTTTTCTTTGATATTGTGAAATTAATAAAGATATTTACTAATTTGTATGTCTGTGTGAAGATGCATGAATGAAATGTGGACAAAACTAGTTAGGTACTTAATCCATGAAAGATTTTTTTTATTTCATAGATAATTCACAATTGATGAATAAAATAAAGAAACGAAGAAAGAGTTCATAAATACCAAAAAGTTATATTATCAACATGATACACGACATAGTGCAAAATTATACTGAAACTCTAGGGACTACATATAAATTTTGAATATCTTTCTGTCTTTCCGACAAGAATAAAATAATGTAAAATTTCATGCGAACCAGGCTTTCAATCCGGAGGCTGTGGAAGTAATGGTATGTTACAGGAGCCGTACTATGCAGTGCTTTGCATATACAATATACATGCTTTTTATACCTATATGCAATTACATACATAATTACATAGGCAATGCCTTAAAACTGCAAGTTTTTGACACTATACCTGCAGTCGCTCCATTTAAAACACTGGTAGTCAGTTGCATCCGGTGCGAGTTGAAGCCGACACCAACATAGTTAGGAAGATACTAGGGTGACGACAATGTCACATCACTTCTAAGTTGATGTTAACTCTGCCAAATCTTTGCGGCAGTCAATTTTTTGTGTGTATTTTGTAAAACAGATAGAAATAAAATCACTTTGAACAACCTTTGGATGCTCTCTGACTTTTAAAACTGTTAAGTGTGGGATCTATAGTTGTGTAGAAAAATAAACTTAAATTTATCCTCATATTATTGAATGTCTTTTGTTTTCTTGAGTATGTAAAATCGTAATTAAAACAGGTAGTTTGTGATAGTCACAATAACAAACATGAGTTTTTCATATCTTCAAAGGTTTTCTTCATAATATTTTGTAACTAATTTAATTGTTAATTAGAAACTGCATAGTATTGGCATACATTGCACTGTAGACATATCTACCACTTATATACTTCGGTAGAAACTGTACATATTTAGTTCTCGAAACTCTTAAGATGTAAATAATTTTGGCAAGTTATTTACAAGACAACTGCATTTAATTAAAATATATCAAGGTGCCAGAGTGCCAGATCTTTACTTACTGCCTACAACCCATCTACGTTCCTTCTGGAGCCCTTTGTGTGCTAGAGCTGCAGTAACTCTTTCGAACAATCCCGCAGCCCTAGCCAGTTTTGACCCTGACCACTTGCAAATATGTATTAACCTTGTAGTCTTAGACAATGTATGTACCTATATATAAACTGAGAATTATTTGTTATTAAAAAAATAATGTTGAAATGCATTTTTCGCCCGCCAAAATTGTTTACATTTTGTAGATAAGTAAGACAAAACAGTGTTTACAAAATAATTTGCGTTTTCGTTTTGTTTTAGCATATTATTTTTTGTAAATTAGTTTAATACTCTAACAAGCTTTAGTATTATTTTGTGGCGTTTTTCAGAGTATTTTCTATACTAATACTACTACTTTTATTTTTGGATTTATTTGTAGAATTTGTGTCACGTTTAATGGGATGTTTTCAGGATTTAATGGTTGGCGATGAAGCTTCAAAACTCCGGTCTATGCTGGAAGTCAGCTATCCTATGGAGAATGGAGTGAGTATTTTATTGTTATAAATTAATTATTAATATTATAGTAGTAGCCAGATTTTATAACTTTTTACTGGGGTTTTTTTGCCACCCTTGTCTAATGAAGCTAAGGCTTGGCTTAAAATAATTCTTTGACAATCAAGAATTTTCCATTTTCAACATTCAAACATATGATTTAGTCTTAGAAGCTCAATACAAGTCTTCATCTTACTAAGCAAGCTACAGGTTCAATCACCTAACAAGCCCTAGTGTCAGAGTTTACTCAAATCCGCCTGACGGTCTCTGACATGGAATTGTAACAACTACTGCTACTTGTAGCATTATATTATACCCGCTTTATGAGCCACATCGTTGACATGCAGTCTCCGGACTGTGTTGTAAAAGTTTCTAACACATACTAAACAACATCGGCGCGAACCAGAGGAAACCCCTGACAAACGGGCCAGTTAACATTCAAATAATTGGAGTACAAATAAATAACTACTATTTCTACTTAAGGTGGTCCGTAACTGGGAGGATATGTGCCACGTATGGGACTACACGTTCGGCCCCAGCAAGATGAACGTGGACCCCAAGGAGACCAAGATTCTGCTCACAGAACCCCCCATGAACCCCACCAAGAACAGAGAGAAGATGATTGAGGTAACTATTCTATCTACATAATATGTCATACTTGCTGTTTGCCGCAGTTTCACCCGCGTCCCGAATGGAACTATCCCCTCTACAACGGCACGAACTCTCAATTTATGAATATTTACAAACTTTTTCACACTTTACCTATTTATAATGTCACTAGCTATCTACCAGTTTCACCTGGTTTCGCGCATCCCGATATATAGCAACAATTTATTAATATTATTAATATTCTACACATCAAAATTGATGTGATCACAGCTCCTGTTAGTGAATTCGCAATGTTGTTGTTGTTTATTTTATGTTACGAACGGGATTAGCTTTTTGTTGTTTTAGTATTTTGTTATTTAATTTTTAATAGATGTTAAATTCTTTAGTTTCGTATTTTTTATAGGTATTTCTAAAATCATAAGACCACATTATCGCATTGGGTGTAAGCCTGTAATGGTATTGTTTGGTGAGATAATAAATAAATAAATACAATTTATTTCCCATTAGGATATGGATCTCAGCTTATTGTTAGCTGGCCTAGGCCGCATTACATATAGCACCCAGATAAAAACAGCATATAGCTTTCCTCAATAAATGGGCTATCTAACACTGAAATAATTTCAAATCGGAACAGTAGTTCCCGATAATAGCGCTTTTGTGTTTGCTAAACACACTCTTCAGCTATATAATATTAGTATATGATGAAATCAACGACCACATAGCCTATAGACACCTAATCCTTGATCTGTTTCAACAAGTTATTTCTGTCAACAAGCTGAGGCAGGAATGAGGGGGGTGCTGGTTTCTGATTGGCCCTTTCAAACTACGTTAAGTTACTAGGGATGGGACAGGTTTAAAACCAAATGTCAAAGTATCGATATTTTTATTTAATACAATTTTACAATATTATGTTTACTTGTACTTAATGTAATCAAATAAAACCAAGTCATATTAAAACAATTCTACAATTCTGTTATTAATTGAAAAGTCCATCAAAATCATCACTTTTGATCTCAACAACGCCACATAGGAACAGACATAATACCTACATAGATTGATAAACGCACGATGCAAAGTAGGGTACTTTGCATCGCGCGATCTGTGGGTCATCTTAGGGGCTGAGTCAGTCAGGTAAAAAGATCTTCAAACATATACGTATAAACAGGATGTCGGGTTATCGTTTTATCGATAACAGATTTAGTCATCATTTGATACAACACTACTGTGATTAATGAAATCGTAGAAGAAAAGAGATAGTGAAGACATTACGTTCATGAGAAAGGGACGCAAATATGAAAACACGAGCGGTGGTCAATATAAGATGAACTCCGAGAAATTATTATATTATTATAATAGTATTGCAACTAAAACTATTATTATGATTATGTAACTATTAACTTACTGGTGAAATGTTATACCATTTTTAGGGAAACTCGATGTCTGACTGTTATTGCCACACCAACGTATTGTACTGGAGGCCATTATAATATTAATTTTAATTTTTTTTTTGTACAGAACACGGCCGCGCGCACGGTTCACGGAAGTGGTCGATACTAAGTCATATTGTTGAGTGGGACATATTATAAGATGTAATTATCTGATGTGTTGCCAGAAATCCATCGCCCGTTATTAGGCTTCTATAGGCTATGTGGTCGTTGGATGAAATCAATAATTTGAAAATTTAAATTATGAAAGCAGTAATTAAACGCCAATATCATCCGTATCACAGGTAATGTTCGAGAAGTATGAGTTCGACAGCGCGTACATCGCCATTCAGGCGGTGCTCACGCTCTACGCTCAGGGTCTTATCTCTGGAGTCGTCGTGGATTCAGGTAACACTACAGTTGCTATTTAACTGGAATTTATTGACCGTCTGTGCGTCTGTCTCCAGTCTGTATCTCAGTGATAGCTAGAGATTTACATTATTACAGATGGCTTGTAATATATTGCTGCTATAAAACAAATACTGAAAACTAGATAAATATAAATATTTTAGTAGGCTCCCGTACAACTAACGTGATTATTTGCCCATTTTAAAGATTAGGTTACGGAGTCCTTCGTGTTCAAGCCTGACTCGAACTTGGCCGGTTTTTTTTTAGTTTGCATCAGAATAGAACACAGCTTATACTAAAATTCCCTGTACACTAACTTCAAAAGATTTTTCAATGAAATTCAATTCAAGCAGTATAAATATTTAATTGTATTTGTAGGTGATGGTGTAACCCACATCTGCCCTGTATATGAAGAGTTCTCGCTGCCTCATCTGACCAGACGATTGGACATCGCCGGCCGAGATATCACTAGGTACCTTATCAAGGTAAGTCTTTTGCACTATTTCTTAGAAAAGATGAGAATTTTTACTTTATAATACTTTCAAAATTGACTACAAACTTGCACATAGTTTACCATTATTGTCTTACAATTGGATATTCATCAAGATCTCAGTAACCTATTTATTGACTTGCTTACTTACTATTTGAAGCCCCAGACAAGTAACGTCAAATTCCTATTTCTAGTACCCAAATCGATAGATACGTTATTGAATTCCGCAGCTATATAACACAGGAAGTATTAAAAAGTCAATCCTATATCACACTTGTAAAAAAATCGGTAACCCAGACATAACACCAGTCTGTTTGGAGTATCTTCCCATTACTGAAGAACCCCAAATCTGATAAAGAACAGAGAGTAAAGCTCTTCATATCCTCTTAAGTGATATGTATAATTGTCCCCAGCTCCTCCTCCTCCGAGGGTACGCCTTCAACCACTCGGCAGACTTCGAGACAGTTCGCATGATGAAGGAGAAGCTCTGCTACATCGGGTACAACATCGAGCAGGAACAGCGCCTGGCCTGGGAGACTACCGTGCTTGTTGAGCCTTATGTGGTCAGTCACACTCACACATAGTCTTAGTGGTCAGTTACACACTCATAAATAGTCTTTGTGGTTAGTGCCACATTCATCCATAGCCTTACTGAGTGTCGGTGGTCAGTGACACACTCATACATAGTTCTATACTCAAACATGTGGTCAGTCACACACACACTTATACAGTCCAATTGGGAGACTGCTCGTCTTGCTATGTGGTCAGCCATTCACACACTCATACATAGTCGAACCCGTTCCAGTGGTCAATCACATACACACGCACTGTCTGCCCAAATTTTGTGGTCATTTAAATACTCATGCAGTTTAGATATCAGTGTTCTGTTACGCATCTTTATGCAAAATGATCTGATCTTAGAGGTCAGCCACCAGCGGCTGATCAAGAGTACTGACCGCCCTAGGCTAATAATCAGGACGCGCCCCCACCGGTCGGCAACAATAGTATATTACTTACTATTGTATTTGTTTTTAAAAAAGTTAACATGATTCATAGTCAGTGGCGGCGCTAGACCAAATGTGTACGTCGGTTCAACTAAGTTCGCGAGGCACAAGGGCGGATCCAATTTTTGTTCCAGGGGGTCATACAGTAGTAGCCAAATAACAATTTATAATTTTGTTAAGAAATTCATAGAAAATACCGTGAATGCGCGAGCGCGAAAATTCTTTTCACAGTTTTAGGTCAAGTCACAAAAATGTATTATTTTGACCATGTATACTACCTATTAATATTGTAAAGCTGAAGTTGCCGCCATTAGTTATGGTTAATTTTTGGAGCCATAAAACAAGGAAAAAAACAGGTAATAGTTAATATGAATGCGCGAGCGAAGCGAGCGCGAAAATTTTTGTCAGTCCGAGTATTAAACATAGGAAAAAGTCCGTAGAAAGAAAAGGGTGCGCGGTTTCTTTGTAAAGTCAAAGTCTAATCGTTTATTTCACTTGGGCCTTTACAAGCATTTATGAAAGTCAAGAAAAAATATAGGTTATTATCTGGAAGTTAATTAATAATTAATTAAGTTGCACATTCCATTTTGATAGATTGCGGACTATACGTAGATGAAAAATGCGAGCGGAGCGAGCGCGAATTTTTCAGTAGAAAATGGTTTGATACTTAGATACTTACTAAATGTAGATTTAATGTGACATAAAGTAAATAAAAACATTGTTTGTCAATTTTAATAAGTGGTCCACCTAGGTTCTCGATCCAGCCCAGTCATGACCCTCATGACTACTACCACTGGATCCGCCCTTGGTGAGGCCTCAGTACTTCGCAGTGAAAAAAACCGTTAAATTAAGTGAGGCATATTACAAAATAATTTATGAGTATAACGAGTTTTATTGTTAATAAAATGATGACAATAATAATTACACACAGAAATTAAAATAGTCGAACTTTTCGGCCTCACTGATTTTTTTCAGGATTGTGTAGTAAAGTCTGGTCGCTATTTCAGCTTCGATTTTCAGAACTGATAACGCGGATAGCCTGTCTTGGCTCATCGTGCTGCTCAAATATGTTTTTGTCAATTTCAACTTTGAGAAGCTTCTCTCAGTGGAAGCTGTGCTGGCCACACTACTTACTTACAGACATTTTCACCCAATACGGATATCGTGTCAGGCAGTGTGTGTGAGAACGCTCATTAGGGCGAAACTTTCAATTCATAGTTTTGCCAGACAGACGATTCTGAATACCCACCCAAAATTCCCACTCACTTCCATCGGGCACGTGTTAAATAATAAAATTCATTATCATCTGCTTAGCTTTAGACCTGAATTGTTTGAGGTCGGCAATTTAAGGCAAGATGATTGGCGAAACGAAAACAAATAGGCACCTAGCTAGTATTTCTGCGAGGCCCCTCAGACGCGAGGCCGTCGGTGGTCGACGACGCCGCCGACGCCTAGCGCCGCCACTGTTCATAGTCATACTACCTATAAAAGTATTCAGATCGATCATCTTTCAGTTTCAGCGCATTTAGTTTTAGTGATTATTCTCGGTTTACTTGAAATATGTAGGTTATATGTTCTAAATTTATAGTGCTTGCAAAGATACGATTTCACCGCGGCCCCGGTTTCTCGCGCCCCCCCAATCCTCGCGCCCTAGGCTGCAGCCTTATTAGCCTAAGGGTTAATCAGGCCCTGTCAGCCACACACTCGTTTGTTATCCTCTACAATAATTTATTGTTATAGCGTCTACAGACTCGAGCGGGAAGTCTCACCGAGAAGTCTTGCCGAGAAATTGCGCGAGAACCGAGAAGGCATCTACATTCATGCGACCTTCTCATTGCATTCTCGATCGTTATCCGGATTGGACTTTGTAGTGTCTCCCATAAAATAGGCTCTGAATGAAAATGTTCTATTAACTTTAATTATAATTCATTATTCCACATTTTATACTTTTCCCGGCCGAGAAACCCTTTGAAGCGGGCAAATGTACCGACACTGATCTGAGAACAGGCGAGCACGAGAACGAGAAAGCGAACACATTCACACATCTCGGGGGTTCTCGGGTGTTCTCGGCGTTAGTTTGGAGGCGCCTTTATATCCATATTTTATTTCCAGCTACCCGATGGGCGAGTGATCAAAGTAGGAGGTGAGAGGTTCGAAGCTCCGGAGGCACTGTTCCAGCCTCATCTCATCAATGTGGAGGGACAGGGGATAGCCGAGCTCGTGTTTAATACTATACAGGTAAGAATATAATTATGGGGTATATTTGTTGTGTTCAGAGTTGGGCTAAAGGATTAAGGAATTTAATTAAGGAAGAATTAGAAGATTATATGATTGGTTGGTGTTCAAAAAAGATGATGAATTTATGATCTATTTTGCTGAAAAATCGTTTCAGACTATAAAAACAATAAAGACTAATCCTTTACGATGCAAGCTGAATCTCGACCTTATTGTATTTGATTGTTTCTACGAAAATTTATTTAACTCAGCTAAATCAGTCAAATTTTTTTTGGTTGAAAATCTTTTGAAGATATTTGACAGATTGAGGTAGTAAGTTAATGTGCTAGCATCTGTGCCTAAACAGTTTGTACAGACGACAGCAGGTCAACGTATACGAATCTGTAAAATTTTACCAATCAAACATTAACCTACCCACTATTGCAATAAGGTTGAAAATCTATTGCAGAAATTTGACAGATTGTGGTAACTTGATGTGCTGTCGTCTGTACAATATCAAAAACCTAGATTAGGAAATTATGAAGTTTGAGTACAACATGGACGGTTTTATTCAACAAACTTGATATTTTAAGTCCTTCTTTCAGTGTTTTTCAATATTTTTTTTTTCTTTTCTTCCAGGCAGCAGACATAGACATGCGCAACGAGCTGTACAAGCACATCGTGCTGTCGGGCGGCTCCACCATGTACCCGGGGCTGCCGTCCCGCCTCGAGCGCGAGATCAAGCAGCTCTACCTCGAGCGGGTGCTCAAGAACGACTGCGACAAGCTGGCGGTCTGTATACCATCTGCCTAGCCGTGTTATTGTCCCCCTAGGCAGCAGACATAGACATTACCCGGGGCTGCCGTCCCGCCTCGAGCGCGAGATCAAGCAGCTCTACCTCGAGCGGGTGCTCAAGAACGACTGCGACAAGCTGGCGGTCTGTATACCATCTGCCTAGCCGTGTTATTGTCCCCCTAGGCAGCAGACATAGACATTACCCGGGGCTGCCGTCCCGCCTCGAGCGCGAGATCAAGCAGCTCTACCTCGAGCGGGTGCTCAAGAACGACTGCGACAAGCTGGCGGTCTGTATACCATCTGCCTAGCCGTGTTATTGTCCCCCTAGGCAGCAGACATAGACATTACCCGGGGCTGCCGTCCCGCCTCGAGCGCGAGATCAAGCAGCTCTACCTCGAGCGGGTGCTCAAGAACGACTGCGACAAGCTGGCGGTCTGTATACCATCTGCCTAGCCGTGTTATTGTCCCCCTAGGCAGCAGACATAGACATTACCCGGGGCTGCCGTCCCGCCTCGAGCGCGAGATCAAGCAGCTCTACCTCGAGCGGGTGCTCAAGAACGACTGCGACAAGCTGGCGGTCTGTATACCATCTGCCTAGCCGTGTTATTGTCCCCCTAGGCAGCAGACATAGACATTACCCGGGGCTGCCGTCCCGCCTCGAGCGCGAGATCAAGCAGCTCTACCTCGAGCGGGTGCTCAAGAACGACTGCGACAAGCTGGCGGTCTGTATACCATCTGCCTAGCCGTGTTATTGTCCCCCTAGGCAGCAGACATAGACATTACCCGGGGCTGCCGTCCCGCCTCGAGCGCGAGATCAAGCAGCTCTACCTCGAGCGGGTGCTCAAGAACGACTGCGACAAGCTGGCGGTCTGTATACCATCTGCCTAGCCGTGTTATTGTCCCCCTAGGCAGCAGACATAGACATTACCCGGGGCTGCCGTCCCGCCTCGAGCGCGAGATCAAGCAGCTCTACCTCGAGCGGGTGCTCAAGAACGACTGCGACAAGCTGGCGGTCTGTATACCATCTGCCTAGCCGTGTTATTGTCCCCCTAGGCAGCAGACATAGACATTACCCGGGGCTGCCGTCCCGCCTCGAGCGCGAGATCAAGCAGCTCTACCTCGAGCGGGTGCTCAAGAACGACTGCGACAAGCTGGCGGTCTGTATACCATCTGCCTAGCCGTGTTATTGTCCCCCTAGGCAGCAGACATAGACATTACCCGGGGCTGCCGTCCCGCCTCGAGCGCGAGATCAAGCAGCTCTACCTCGAGCGGGTGCTCAAGAACGACTGCGACAAGCTGGCGGTCTGTATACCATCTGCCTAGCCGTGTTATTGTCCCCCTAGGCAGCAGACATAGACATTACCCGGGGCTGCCGTCCCGCCTCGAGCGCGAGATCAAGCAGCTCTACCTCGAGCGGGTGCTCAAGAACGACTGCGACAAGCTGGCGGTCTGTATACCATCTGCCTAGCCGTGTTATTGTCCCCCTAGGCAGCAGACATAGACATTACCCGGGGCTGCCGTCCCGCCTCGAGCGCGAGATCAAGCAGCTCTACCTCGAGCGGGTGCTCAAGAACGACTGCGACAAGCTGGCGGTCTGTATACCATCTGCCTAGCCGTGTTATTGTCCCCCTAGGCAGCAGACATAGACATTACCCGGGGCTGCCGTCCCGCCTCGAGCGCGAGATCAAGCAGCTCTACCTCGAGCGGGTGCTCAAGAACGACTGCGACAAGCTGGCGGTCTGTATACCATCTGCCTAGCCGTGTTATTGTCCCCCTAGGCAGCAGACATAGACATTACCCGGGGCTGCCGTCCCGCCTCGAGCGCGAGATCAAGCAGCTCTACCTCGAGCGGGTGCTCAAGAACGACTGCGACAAGCTGGCGGTCTGTATACCATCTGCCTAGCCGTGTTATTGTCCCCCTAGGCAGCAGACATAGACATTACCCGGGGCTGCCGTCCCGCCTCGAGCGCGAGATCAAGCAGCTCTACCTCGAGCGGGTGCTCAAGAACGACTGCGACAAGCTGGCGGTCTGTATACCATCTGCCTAGCCGTGTTATTGTCCCCCTAGGCAGCAGACATAGACATTACCCGGGGCTGCCGTCCCGCCTCGAGCGCGAGATCAAGCAGCTCTACCTCGAGCGGGTGCTCAAGAACGACTGCGACAAGCTGGCGGTCTGTATACCATCTGCCTAGCCGTGTTATTGTCCCCCTAGGCAGCAGACATAGACATTACCCGGGGCTGCCGTCCCGCCTCGAGCGCGAGATCAAGCAGCTCTACCTCGAGCGGGTGCTCAAGAACGACTGCGACAAGCTGGCGGTCTGTATACCATCTGCCTAGCCGTGTTATTGTCCCCCTAGGCAGCAGACATAGACATTACCCGGGGCTGCCGTCCCGCCTCGAGCGCGAGATCAAGCAGCTCTACCTCGAGCGGGTGCTCAAGAACGACTGCGACAAGCTGGCGGTCTGTATACCATCTGCCTAGCCGTGTTATTGTCCCCCTAGGCAGCAGACATAGACATTACCCGGGGCTGCCGTCCCGCCTCGAGCGCGAGATCAAGCAGCTCTACCTCGAGCGGGTGCTCAAGAACGACTGCGACAAGCTGGCGGTCTGTATACCATCTGCCTAGCCGTGTTATTGTCCCCCTAGGCAGCAGACATAGACATTACCCGGGGCTGCCGTCCCGCCTCGAGCGCGAGATCAAGCAGCTCTACCTCGAGCGGGTGCTCAAGAACGACTGCGACAAGCTGGCGGTCTGTATACCATCTGCCTAGCCGTGTTATTGTCCCCCTAGGCAGCAGACATAGACATTACCCGGGGCTGCCGTCCCGCCTCGAGCGCGAGATCAAGCAGCTCTACCTCGAGCGGGTGCTCAAGAACGACTGCGACAAGCTGGCGGTCTGTATACCATCTGCCTAGCCGTGTTATTGTCCCCCTAGGCAGCAGACATAGACATTACCCGGGGCTGCCGTCCCGCCTCGAGCGCGAGATCAAGCAGCTCTACCTCGAGCGGGTGCTCAAGAACGACTGCGACAAGCTGGCGGTCTGTATACCATCTGCCTAGCCGTGTTATTGTCCCCCTAGGCAGCAGACATAGACATTACCCGGGGCTGCCGTCCCGCCTCGAGCGCGAGATCAAGCAGCTCTACCTCGAGCGGGTGCTCAAGAACGACTGCGACAAGCTGGCGGTCTGTATACCATCTGCCTAGCCGTGTTATTGTCCCCCTAGGCAGCAGACATAGACATTACCCGGGGCTGCCGTCCCGCCTCGAGCGCGAGATCAAGCAGCTCTACCTCGAGCGGGTGCTCAAGAACGACTGCGACAAGCTGGCGGTCTGTATACCATCTGCCTAGCCGTGTTATTGTCCCCCTAGGCAGCAGACATAGACATTACCCGGGGCTGCCGTCCCGCCTCGAGCGCGAGATCAAGCAGCTCTACCTCGAGCGGGTGCTCAAGAACGACTGCGACAAGCTGGCGGTCTGTATACCATCTGCCTAGCCGTGTTATTGTCCCCCTAGGCAGCAGACATAGACATTACCCGGGGCTGCCGTCCCGCCTCGAGCGCGAGATCAAGCAGCTCTACCTCGAGCGGGTGCTCAAGAACGACTGCGACAAGCTGGCGGTCTGTATACCATCTGCCTAGCCGTGTTATAAACAGCCTATAGCTACAGTAACAATTGTAAAATATTATGGTCGTTCTGGATTCTATCACAACCGCTGTCTTATATTTAAGAGAGACACATGTCCCATTTCACCAAGATCCCCTGATGTGACACCTAATGTAAGGAATAGGCATGACGACTAAAAAAATCGAATTAGTCCGTCTTTTAGATTTTAAAAAAATATTGCATACGTATTTTTTCGTTTTTCATCTACACAAATAATTACGAAGCTACAGACCGTTGAAATTGCGCGTGAGGTCACGCCTTTGTACGATTTTTGCATAGGCGTGACGTCAAAACCCCCCACTCCTGAACTTTAACACTCATAATCTTTGTTATTTTTCATAGTATTTTAAAAACAAAAAATAAGTGTTCAATATTTTGCAATAATCTAAATTATGGACTAGTGGATTTGCTTATTTTTTACCCTGTCGTCATACCTATTCTTTACTTAAAAGCTCCACATAGCCAGCCCCTAAATAGAATGTAGTTTCACCGACATTCTGACCCCAAACGGTTTGTGAAAACAAAACCGTCTTCTAACGGTTCCCCAGACCTGATAGGGGTTCCCGTAAAATTGGGGTGAAATTGGGCAACAAACTCGCAAATGATCCTACATAATATGCTCTACATAGTATGTTCTGCGCAGCTGGTTAAGCGCCTCAGAGAGAACAGTTGTCATAGCCGACAATCAGTTTAGATGCCATTAATATTTTTTTCTCGAAATTCAATACATATAGTACTTAGGGCCCGTTTTAGAAGTCCCAGATAAAGTTCTAGATAGCTAACAGATAATAAACCATAGAAATGTTTTAATTTCGACCACTATAGTATTATGTATTAGATAGCCATCTAGATATATATCTCGAACCTCCGAAATACTAACCAAAATCCTTTATCCTGTAGAAATTCAAGATCCGCGTGGAGGACCCTCCTCGGCGTAAGGACATGGTGTTCATAGGTGGCGCTGTGCTCGCCGAGGTCTGCAAGAACAGGGACAACTTCTGGCTCTCCAGGAACGAGTACCTCGAACAGGTGAGTCTTTATATAGATCTTCTTCTTATCGAGTGAGCTGCAGGTTTAATCACCTAACAAGCCCTAGTGTCAGAGTTTTCTCAAATCCCCCTGACGGCCTCTGACGTGGATTTATATACGACGCTACTGAGTAGCATTCGAGGACGCCGGCTTTACGTGCTCTCCCAGGCACGGGGGTGTAACACCGCCTACTTCCAAACTCCACGCTGCTTTGTGAAAATTTCTAAAACCCACCAAATTTAGATAAAAAGTCATTTATTTAAAGAAGGCTAAAAACCAACCCGATACCCATTGGTAAGATTGGTTGTCAGACTTTTTGGCTTCTGAGTATCAGTACGCCAAAGATGGTCAAATGACAGCCGGGACCCACCAGTTTATCGTGTCTTCCGGAACACGGAAGAACTCGTTATGACAAGACGGTCACCCATCCACGGACCGACCGCGCCAAGCGTTGCTTAACTTTCTGATCGATCCCGCGCGGCTTTAAGTCAGCCACGAGACACCTAGTCATACATATTTGTATTAACTAACTTAAATCTTTTTGTTTCAGGGTATCTCCTGCTTAAGGAAGCTCGGTCCTCGCGCCAGTTAATGACTGAAACTACTTAATTACTCTAAATGTATATAGACGGTCACTATAGCACGTTCACGACGCTAACGACCAGTTTAACAGGTACCAGATAGAGTATTAGATAGTTATCTGACAGATCATGCCATAGAAAAATAATCAAAATCTATACATATAATAAAACAGTAAAACAATCGTGTCTGTACATTAAATATTTTTACAAAACAAATTAAGTAGGGTTATTAAGAAATATAAAGAAATTAAGAAATGAAAGCTTTATGTAGCTTTCTCGCGCGTAACTAGCTCCGATAAGTGTTCACTTTTGCCGATAGATGGCGTTATCCATACATTCTAAAAAGGCACTCAATGCAATGCAATGGTATGGTATGATAAGTCTGAAACATCTCGAATCGTCTCGCGCAACCCGTCGTTTCCCCGAGCTCTTAGAATTCGACATCAGACGTTTAAGATCTTTCATTTTGACGACCCGTTATCGCTGGCATAAGCGACATGTTCCGCGTACGAAGTCGCGGGCAGAAGCTAGTTAAAAATATGTATATGGCACTATCTGTCAGATAGCTAATTAGAACTTTATCTGGAACCTGTGTAACTGGTCGTAAGCCTGGGTTGTTCGGTTTAACTTTAACTAATCGGCCGGGAATTGGTTGTCCATTGATGGCACAGATGTCGAATCGCTAATTTGACTAATGGGCTGCCTTACAATACTTAAAGATTACTATTTTACTCTCGAGATTGCAAACTGTCGAAATATTGCGAACCACACCAAACGGCTTACAATTTAACATATTAATAACTAGCTTCTACCAGCGGCTTCGCCCGCTTCCCGAGGGACCAATTTCCCGTACCCGGATAAAAAGCCTATGTTGTTCCTCAGGGTCTATCTTTGTAGCAAATTTCATCAAAATCGGCTCACTGATTTAGGCGTGAAAACGTAACAGATAGAGTTACTTTCGCATTTATAATATTAGTTGGGATACAGTCTTATAATTGTCAAATTGTAAACTTTCCGACGGCTGTCCCTGATTGGTCATTGACACAGAATGTTCTATTGTAAATCCGACCAATTAGGGGCAGCCTTCGTACAGTATGGTGCGTTTAACAATATTTGTTTAATAATACTGCCTCGTTGGTCTAGTGGTCGCATAGCGCGACTGCCGATCACAGGTCTCGGGTTCGATTCCCGGGCCAGGCCGAAATCGCTTTGTGGGTTTTAGAAACTTTCACCAAGCAGCCTGGAGTTTGGAAGTTGGCGGTGTTACACCCCCGTGTCTGGGAGGGCACGTAAAGCCGGCGTCCTCGAATGCTAATCAGTAGCAGTCGTATATAAATCCACGTCAGAGACCGTCAGGCGGATTTGAGAAAACTCTGTCACTAGGGCTTGTTAGGTGATTAAACCTGCAGCTCACTCGATTAGAAGAAGACAGTTTGCAATCTCGCGAGGTAAATTGCAATCTAACGGTATTTATAATCTTACTGTGACATAGTTCAAGTTAAATCGAGCCACCAGGCCTAAATCAAACATTTTGTCGTCACCTACGTTCTAAACCGTCGATACGATTCAAGTATTCCGTTATTTTACTTCGACATTAAGTTAGCTTGTATAGAATCAATGATTTTATTATGTTTATAATTTTTTGTATATCAATTGATTAGTTACAGTGAATAAGTGTACTGTTTATAGAAAATTTTCGTATTTTTTAGGCGTGTGTATGTTATGTAGGATTTTCTTAATTACTTAAAATGTCTTGTTGGGAATAAAGCCCTCTTCTCAGTATTGGAAAGAACTCTTAAAAGTTGATAAATGGACGAACAAAACATTTTTTTTTTGTTGTAAAATCTAGCCTTTGTTAGACTGCAATGTCTTGTAAATCGGTGAACTTATTTGTGTAATGACATTCTGACCACAATATTATTGAAACAGATTTTAACTACTTAAAATACATACCATGTAAATTACCCGACTGCACAAATGGAGGGTTATGTTTTCACTCATTCCTTGTCTTATAAAGTACCTACATAACACGCACACACTAACAAAGCATTTAATTTTAATTTAATATACCTTGTAACTCACCAACTACTTATAATTGACATAAAATTGTATAACAAAGAGATTTTTTAATAAAAAAATACGACTTAGGCTTAGCTAGTACTTTTTGTAATTTAAATAAAATATTGGTCATTTGGAAAGGTTAAAAGGAATATATTTAAAGACTTAATAAATGGTATGTTGGATAGTGTCAGTCTATCGGCTGAGTATCAAAACGCCGCTTAATTTTAACTACTCAAATATCATTATATTATATTTAACGACTAGCTTCCGCCAGCGGTTTCACCCGCTTTCCCATGGGAACTACTGCGCGCACCTGGATAAAAAGTAGCCTATAGCCTTCCTTGATAAATGGGCTATCTAACACTGAAATAATTTTTCAAATAGGACCAGTAGTTCCTGAAATTACCGGGTCCAAACAAACAAACTCTTCAACTTTATAATATTAGTATCGATTACTCAACACTTACGTAAATTGCTGGGACAAAAAGACTTGCGACGTAAAGTTTAGTAACGTTTGAGTATTTCGAGGTATATGCGTTAAAAATGTGAACAAAATATAAATATTCAATATTGGCTTGAAGATGTAACATTTTATGGTGAAGTTTTGCCGAATGGTGGATTTGTTTTGCACAAAGTGGTCTGTATGTCACTATTTCTGATAATCAATATTAGTGGACTTAGAACATGTTTTATATCTTAGAGGTTTTTATAGACTGCCAAATGATATGTGAAATGTAAAATTATATGTAAAAAGATTACTCAAATAATTTGCATTTATTGAATTTGAGTGTTGAAACTTGAATGTGGAAAAATTGAAAAAACACTATCTGACTTAAAATTATTTATAGCCGGAAGACGATAACTTCGTAAAAATCAAGAAATCGGTTGTAAAACAAAAATTGGGAACTTTTCTCCGAGTGAAAAATGTATGCAATATGTGTAAGGCGATGCCGACACGGAAAGGAATGTAAATGTAATAATTATTGTATGATTTGTAATTAATTATAATTTAATTGAAATCTATGTTTGTTTCATTTAATTTTAATACCTTACTTTACAATAAATTCTATTGTCAATAATAATGAAAATCGACTAGTGGCTGTCTAAGGCCCAAGACTTACAACTGCTGACAGATACCAACCAAACTGCAAAAATTCGAAGGCCTTAGAACAATATTTATCGTCCCTTAGCTAACAACACCGCCTAAGTCGAAAATTTTAATTCTTTTGCATAGATTCGCTCATTATGCGTCTAACCATCGGTCAGTTGAGATCATTTGGTGGACTCAACCACCGTGTGTGGAAGTCCCATGATTTCAAATTAGTTACTAAGCTAGCCGTATACCCTGTTTTAGTATGCCTTGGAGGCCTGGAGTCTGTACAAAGGTGACGTCAAGCGCCTCGATGTTTTTCATCTAAAATGTCTCCGAGCTATTCTTCGCATACGCTGGCAAGATCGGATTTCCAACACGGAGGTTCTCCGTCGGTCGTGTGTTAGGTATAGAAACTTAATGAAGGGACAGTAGCGCTGGTGCGGCCACCTTGTACGTATGGAGCAGGTTGCTTAAAACTGTTTTTTACTCTTGAGATAAGCTCCGGCAAACGCCATTAGGGATCTATATTTACGATATAGGAACGTACTAAAGCGCCATCTAACATCAGTCGGCTTATCGCCAACCTCATGGGAACATCTAGCTACCCAAAGACCAGAGTGGCGCAAAGCTGTTCACCAGAGCATACAGGAATATGAACAGCAACGTCTTGAAGACCTAGATGCCAAACGCCAGCTCCAAAAATTTCACCCTTAGCCCTCCTAATAACTACCTGCCGGGGCTGCGGGTTGTTCGCGCGAGTTACCTTGTCCCTGGCACACAAGACTCCCGAAGGAATACGGTGGGTGGGTTTTAGTCAGTAAAAGTCTGACACTCCCTCACGCTGTCACCCATAGCTGGAGGGGTCATTCTGATGATTTACCATCGATAAAAAAAAGTTCTAAAACTACACCTACAATGCGCAAGGGCAACTTTACTGTGCTAACTGTGACCGCGTGTTCAAGGCTTTGATTTTGCTAGTCACATACGAGCCCATGACAGAAAACAATTTGCTGGTATATGCCAGGGTGTCCCCATCGACGGAAACGTCCAGGACGACATCATCATCAAAATATGACCAAAGGAAATCAATAATGGAAGTCGATAAGCGTCAAAATAGCATTCAGTGTAGTCATGATCCATTGTCGATATTTATTATCTCGCCACTAATTATTATGGCATTCTAATAAATTCAGTGGTTAAAAAATCAGATAAAATTTATAGTTCGGGATATAAAAAAAAAAAACATTTTTATCATAATTACGTTTATTAAAAATCGCAAATGCAAAATTTTCTTTCATTTACAAATTACACAAAATGTTTTACCGATGTCGGTAAATATGTATTTCTCATCGATACATATTTATCGACTCGATAAACTTACTTAAGTCCTTTAAATAATATCTTAGTAAAATACACAAGTAAAGCTAGATTTGTATATTAAAAAAAAACATGAAAAGTCAGTCGATATCACATACGAATAAGAAAAATAAAATATAAACGATAAATGTGACTTATTAGTTATTACACTAAAATTTCGAAGTCCTACTTTCTTGATACTTGCGCAGAAACGTTCATGCTTTTTTCTCGATAATGATCACTGATTTTTGAACTAATTTATAAAACGCGTTTAAGATTTTGTTGCTATTTAGACTTAGTCTATAAAAGGTTCCCAAAATTAGTCATTTAATTTATTTTCAAAAGTCTTGCGCAATTATCAAGAACTTCAAAGATAGTAAAATTAAAATTAAAGCAAATATTTATTTAAGTTAAAATAATTTCCACGCAACAAGAAACATCGATATCTCTTTTCGCCAAATAACTCTGCCGCTCTGAAGTTAGCATTTCTGGACACGTGCATGCGCAGTAATGCCTTGACTAGTGTGAAGTCACCAATAACCAACTTCAGACCGAAACGAAAACGGCATCGGAAAATGTATTTCTCGATAATTTACAATTAGTATTTTTATTGCAATACCACAACAATGACATTGAATATTTTTAAGGAAGTTCAAAGTAGGGTGGAAGTACTTATTCTCAGTACTTATTATTTTAGTTTTTGATACACAAAAATACACATACAAGACAACATTGCAAAAGGCTTTTATTTATCAAGAAAAATCATTATTATTTTTGGTGTTTAAATTTAACAAAAATTATGATAAAAATATTAGGTATAATTGAAATTCTATTATTAAATAAAACATAAGAAAAGAGATCTTAAAAGATACACATTTTACACCTAAATCTGGCACTAAGCTTACGAAAACTACATCAGTTTTTAACTGTAAACTATTACTAGTTAGTTATAAAAAGCTACACATAATAATATAAATCCTAAAATTAGTTTCCTACAGCTAATTTGACAAAAAATAATACTACAACTTAGGATCACTGTGCTTCTATATTTAACCACTTCCAAAGAAAGAGGTTTTCGACTGTGTTTTTTAACAATTAAGTTATATTTTGGCGGTATTATAAGAAGACAGTTATTTACGGCTATCAATCTATAAATGATATTAAAATTCAAAATGTGTTTTAGTTACTATATTTGAGTTTACCATGACACAAAAAATATGTATAAAATAATCACCTAAAATTACACTTATCAATAAAAAGCTTATAAATAACTACTTAATAATATTAGTTGCCTTTTCACCTACAAAAAATGCAAAATCTGCACCGCAAAATTGAGACTCTTAAATAAAAACACAGTCTTATTATTCACAAGAAACTAAAACTACATTGAGATTTTCAATTATTTTGAGATTAGCATTAATTAAAACTATCTTAAAACTATAAATGCAGTATCTGGTCACTGTTCGCTTAAAATGTACAAAATTAAATAGAATAGTCGAACGAAGCCGATTGGCCGATAAATTAATGAATTACTTTATACAGACGACTAGCTTCCGCCAGCGGTTTCACCTGCGTCCCGTGAGAACTACTGCGCGCACCCAGCTAAAAGGTAGCCTATAGCCTTCCTCGATGAATGGGCTTTCTAACACTGAAAGATTTTTTCAAGTCGGAGCAGTAGTTCCTGAGATAAGCGCATTCAAACAAACAAACTCTTCAGCTTTATAACATTAGTATAGACTGGGACTTTCACCCTACATTCCGATATCGGAAAATTATTTTTTACATTTACCTAATTCATCGTTTGATCGAAGCTTTCTTACACGAATATTTTTCTAAATACAAGACAGACTCATGTCTATAATATTATTTTTTTGTAGGTAAATGGTGCTACTAAACCTGAAAGGATTTTATAACTTTAAAATTAGAGAAAAATAATTTGAGAGCAAAATAAAATTCTTTGTAGCCTAGTCATTTTACTTAGATAAATTACAACAAGAAAAAATCGAACCATCAGAATTAATTCTCAACTCATTTGTTTTTTTCAATTGAATTTAAATTGTTTAACCCGTGGCAACCTCTCCGCGCACCCGGATAAAAAGTAACCTACAACCTTGCCCGTTAAATGGGCTATCCAACACAAAGAATTTCTCAAATCGGACTAGCAGATTATAAACCACAAATTAATAGCACTATTTACCTCTAAAAGCCTGATTCATCATCAAAACGAGATCACATATCCGGCAACGTATCTTAAAATATCTAATCCTAAAATTTCGATTCAATCAGGACGAATTATATCAATTTCGGACGATATAACATAACTAAGAACTAAGTTTGATTACATAAGTATAAGTATATATTTCAGTCTTAAATTCTAGTATTTTTATTTACAAATGGCAGTATCGTTTAGCTTTAGATTTTCTTTAAATATATAGACAAGCCTTCGGGCTGAATTGATTTTTGAGGGATAATGTGAATAATAGGAGATTAGGTTTTAATTATAATACTTGTATTATTTTAGCATAGTACAAATGACAGCAACCTACCACAATAGATTTTCAACTTTGTCACAATAGAGTAAGGTTATTGTTCGATTGGTAAAATTTGACAGAATCGGATGGATTGACCTGCTGTCGTCTGTACATGCACAAAGTAGGATCCTTTATTTAATCTAGGCCATGGAAGTTTGTAATACTTTTTATAGTCTATATATATCGAGTGCAGTAATATTAGTCTACTAAGTAACTTTTCGGTGTTAATTTAAAAATATTTTGAGCAATATGAAGGAATTAGTGTTAAAAGTATCAAAAATTCAATTCCTATAAACACATTATTCCCACAAAAATCACTAAAACTAACTAAACTCTAATTTAACTAAAATTAACTTAACCTACACTTGAAATAGTAAATGCATCGAAATGGCTATATATTTTCACTAAAATTATATCTAATAGTTACACTAAAAACTATAATTTAGTTGTCTATCTGTTTGTAATTGCATTGTCCCAATACAGCCATGCGATTCTCTAACTGACACATCGTAGATGACAACAACGACGACCTCACAAATGACAATCTTTTCGGTTTGAAGGATAAAATCGAAGGCGAAGTCGTCGTTGTAGTCGAAGGCGAGGATGATTTTTCATACATTTGGAACCATATTTTAGTTCTATGTCGCGCCGTCAACATCGTTGAAGCGCTGCGATCGCGCACTTATAGATGTTGCAACGATGATTTCTTGGTTGTAAAGATGTTTTGCGTTAGAGAATCACCCCCCAGACCATTTTTTAACAAAGAAAACAAAATTTGTAAATATAAAAGAAATAAGATATTTTGTCATTTTATATTTTATCTCAGGAATATTTTTCAGTTCGTCGTTATAGAAATATCAGATGTTGTAGTAAAAATGATCATAACGCAATCTTACAAAAAACGAATTCATTTCTTAAACTTGATATTCCAGATTTTTAATACAATTTGATCATCCACTAAGATTTCTTTTATTTTTAGTACACAATAATCCCGAAAAAAAACTTACAAAAGTAACAATTTCTATTGCGCCATTGCGCCAACCTAAATAATTTTGACATTTAGGCTGAAGCCAAACGAGCGTAAGTTTTTAAAATAGTTACAAACAAAAAAGACAACTCATTTTGCGTTGCCGTGTGAATCAAATAGGACTTATGTATGAAACCGAATGTAGCAGATTTTCTGCGACCGAAATTCTGCAACTCACAACTCAAAAAATTACGCTCGTTTGGTGAGGCCTTAGTTTATTTTAATTTATTTGTCGCGAAATATCCATTTTTGTTTAATTTTTCCAAAAACAAATCTTCCCACCAGTTCTGTAAATACCAGCTGGTATTCCTTGCCTATTCGTCGACCTTCTCCTGTGATTTCTGCGAAGTATTCTCGGAGGTGATGTCCTGCAGTATGGTGGTGATTTCGTCATATATCTCCGTGAACTGCGGCCGGTCGGCTGGGGACTTGCTCCAGCAACGTTTCTGATGAAAAATATTAAAAGAAAATTGTAAAAACGAGGAAGTTATGCATGAATAAATATAAAAAAGCAAACATTCGAATTGAGAAATGCTGCCTTCTAAGAAAGTTGGTGAAAATGTTTTATTTATTACAATAAGGATACCTTTTAAATTAATATACAAATACATTATACTTTTAAGTATTTAAGGGTGTAGTAATATCTTTGTAACTTATACTTTTCTTTAAAAAAAGTTTTTTATTTCATTTGTTTCTGTCGATTTTTCAGAAGTGTTTCGATAAAAAAAACATTATTTGGGATTGTAAATAGAGGCCGAAGTGGTGTATGAAAATGAACCCCCTCTTTCGTAAGGAGTCATCACACAAACATCTTCTAGCTGAAAACCTATGAATAATGTAGCAATACTAAGATTTAAATTAACATGTACTCACAAGTAATTCCCCTAGCGGTTGAGGCATGGACTCTGGTATGGTCCACTCCAGCGCGCCGGTCTTGACGCGCTCCAGCACCGAGTTGTCGTTCAACTTCGCGAATGGCAGCTCCGCTTTTGTGTAGATCTGGAAATATTTGGGATTGTTTATTTAATGTTTTATGGGATTTACTTTTGATGCAAATAAGTGTAAATATTTGTTTTTAAATAAAATATAAAAGGCATGTCAACTAGCTCACATATAAATGAATGGAATATATTGAACATTTGATTTTACATATTTTATGAGAAATATTTGTAGCGATGCAATACGTATGTATAAAAAAATTCCACACATAGCCAACGATTAGACAGAAAAAATAGTAAATTTAGAGTGAATTGCACCATTTAGTTATAACTTTAACCAAACCTTCCCATAACCATAACTAGCCTTTGAATTGCCGCCCATTGGTCATAGTCGGCTGTTTGACAGTTTTTTGGTAACTTAAACGAAATCTAATAAATTATCTATAGTGCAGGACACATAATATCCCAAAATCATTATGGTTAGTAAAGAGTGAGATAGGAATGTTACCTCCCACACGGTGACAGCAAACATATAGACGTCAGACTTGGTAGAGTAGTCGCCTTCCAACACCGCTTCAGGTGGCAACCAGCGCAACGGAATCACCTGCAATAAACAAATATTTGAGCTTGATCCTGCTAGAGTAAACACAAAAAAGAACTAATTTATATCTAATTGAAAAAAAATACATTTTTATTGGCATAAAAAAACCGGCCAAGCGCAAGTGCGGTGACTCTCGAGGTATGGATCAAATGGAGCAGGGGTGTGGATAGGATCATTTTCCAACTTTTTGACTTCAGAATGGGGCTAAAAATTTTTACGGGTCAAAAACTATGGCCAATTTTAGAAAAACCGGCCAAGTGCGAGTTGGACTCGCGCACGAAGGGTTCCGCACCATTATCTATGAAAAAGTACAATAGGAATGGTCAAGTGTGAGTTACTTAAGTTGCACATTATTTCTAATAGATGGCGCTACTAGTATACAATTTTGCAATTAATTAATATAAATCAACAGCCTTAATAATTATTTTCTTAGTACAGTAATTTGTTGTTATAGCGGCAACAGATATACATCATTTGTGAAAATTACAGCATTCTAGCTATCACGGTTAATGAGATACAGCCTGGAGACAGACAGACAACGAAGTCTTAGTAATAGGGTCCCGTTTTACCCTTTGGGTACGGAACCCTAAAAATCATGCCGACACTCAGCGTCGCGACGTTTATCATGCCGAAGGTTGCACCTACATAAAGTAAAACTGACCTGTTCATGCAACTTGTAGTACTCGTGCGAGTCAGGTCCGCGTGTGAGCGCCGGGTACGACAGCTTCAGCTGCAGCTTAGACGTGATCACGCAGTTGCGGGCCGCGATGTCCCTGTGGAAATACGCAGCGGTTAGTGTGTGAAAGGAAAATAATTATTTATCTAATTTTACTATGCCGAACGTACGCGACCGAAGCTGCGCTGCTGATTTTACGTTCCAACGTATTCGGCTGATATGTCACACCATAACTGCCGAAATTACGCGGCAGAAAATCAGTTGCGCAGTTTTATGTGTATATTCAGTGTTCGATCGAACCGAACTTCGGTAATACGTTGCCATCGAATTGCCGCTGAACTTACGCCCGACCGAAGTTTGGCTGTACGCTATAACGCAACGTAATTCGCGGGTTAAGAACTAGAGTAGCGTAAGGGCAAAATGACAACTTCTCAGGAGAGCCGAAAAACAACTCAAATTCACCTACTTGTATCTTATAGCTTTTGTATGGCAAAATCTGTAGTAGTTACATAGCTATTTTTTTTTATATAATGAAGATTTATTTATCGGCTACAGAATAGTGTAACTTTTTGGTCAGTCAAAAGACGGTTTCATATTAATAAAAATTATTTTTCAAAATCTGGTTGACATACGACATAAAAGCTGATTGCATTACTTTAGTTATTTAGTGCCGTAATAGCGTATCCCAACCTTACGTTTTTTTGGCACGGAGAAAAATGACGAAAGCGTACAAAACAAGGACCCATAAGCAGTAACGGTACTTTACGTTTATTTGGCACGAACCAAACCAAGGGAGGTACATAATCAAACTTTCTGCGTTAATAGCGTATGACAAGATACGTTATTTGAGCGTTTACATTGAAGGCATATTCGGTGTCTGATTCGTTCTGTAAATCGAGTTACGATCGTTGTGCTCGCAACGTTTATGATAAAATAATGTCAAGGTTATTGTAAGTAGAAATACTTCATTTTGGCAATAAACAAATATCTCTTTTTTATATACGCTATTGTTGTACTAAGCAATCTACACACTAAATCGGTCTAATTTTCGGGCACATAAAAAAATGGGCATTAAAAAATTGAATGGCGAAAAAAATTTTTTTTTGCATTTTTGCCCTTACGCTACTCTAGTTCTTAACCCGCGAATTTCGGCCTGTAATTTAAATAGCATTGCAACCGAACTTCGGTCGCTTATCCTCGGCATAGTGTGTTTAGGCACTTATAGGCAGGCGATGCAGGCCGCCTCCAACCGATCTTTTTGGAAGTCAATGGGGGAGGCCTATATTCAGCCGTGGACATCCTATGGCTGAAATGTTGATGATGATGATTGACTTTTATAATGTTGTTATATTATTGTGGATTTTAGGTAAGATCTTAGAGTATACATTAGTAACCTATAGAGCGATAATGTCATCTTAATTCCCTTGTGCCGAACGGGAGCAGTTGTGTTATCTTGGGTAAAACGCTTTGATAGTGACGTCCCATGTGTGATGCGGCAAAATGTCGATAATTAGAATTATAACATTAACGTAACTTAATGGTTGTTTTGGTTTAATAATAATTGTAAAATAATATAGCGAGTTGAGTAATGATACCTATAGTCCATTTTAGTAGGAACTTAAATTAATCTTGATAGGACTTTTCACACAAATACCAGACAAATACCTACCTACATTAGTATTAGTACTGGCTATAATGCAATTATTTTTTATTATTGTATTTAGGTATGTACCTCAAGCCTTCTCCTAAGTCTGAACATACTATGCTGAATACCATCAAATCAGCATCAAAATCGGTTTAGCCAAACGTGAGGTAATCGCGTACATACATACAGTCAAACTCATGATGTAAGAACCGTCTTTTCTAAATTCGGTTGAAAATCTGAACAACTTTTGAAGTCACGATAAAAACATATCGTATCCAATAATCGACTTAGGTACAACACTACGTTCCAATTAAATTTGAAATTTAAAAATGGCCGTTGAAAACGTGCAATGCCGACCCGCCCCGCACCTCTCGCAACCCCCTTTCAGACCCTTATTTTTTTTGGAGAATTAATCAATTACTAAATAAATACTACGTAATGACTGCTTGAAAAAAATATTAATCTTTTATTTTGCTTGCTGGAATATTTTTTACACCAAGGTACCGCACATCTAACCATTTTAACCTTAAAATAAAATAAAATATTGCTCTGTGACTTGATGTGACAGGTACTGTTTTGACACTGATTGAGGGTGACAAGGAGAATCGCGCATGTTCACACCAGGAGTGTACCCTGTTAGACTCACTCTATTATAGATGTATACTCTAAGGGTAAGATATATATTGGCCAAATGGGAGTCGAACTCATTCATGAAAGGTTCCGTGCCAGGTATCTATAAAACGGCCATAAACATTGCGATTGTTGTATCTATAGAGTAGTCTATAGAGGCAACAATAATAAATCATCTATTAGAATTGCAGCTCTAGCTATCACGGTTCAAGAGATACACCTTGGTTATAGACGCACGGACATATAGATCGATTTTCCATACCCTAGAGAAAAAACGGGGCCTTATTATTATAATAAGGCCCCGTTTTTTCTCTAGGGTATGGAACCCTAAAAAATCGGCCAAGTGCGAGTTGGACTCCCGCATGAAGGGTTCTGTATGGAGACACCCTTAATATATTTTTTAATTTTTAGTATTTGTTGTTATAGCGGCAACGGAAATACATCATTTGTGAAAATTTCAGCTTTCTAGCTATCACGGTTAATGAGATACAGCGTGGAGACAGACAGACAACGAAGTCTTAGTAATAGGGTCCCGTTTACCCTTTGGGTACGGAACCCTAAAAAGTGTAAAATAGTGATACTTTTAAATTGTTTTTTTTTAAGATTTTTTTGTAGCTTTTCGTCATTTCCTTCTCCAAACACTTACCGATGAGTAAACCTAACAGCGGCGCACTTGGCGGCGGCGGCGGCGAGGTGCGCGGCCAGCAGCGCGCGGTGCTGCGGCGCCAGCGGCACGCAGCTGCGCCGCGGCGCCNGTGTAAAATAGTGATACTTTTAAATTGTTTTTTTTTAAGATTTTTTTGTAGCTTTTCGTCATTTCCTTCTCCAAACACTTACCGATGAGTAAACCTAACAGCGGCGCACTTGGCGGCGGCGGCGGCGAGGTGCGCGGCCAGCAGCGCGCGGTGCTGCGGCGCCAGCGGCACGCAGCTG
>NWSH02000571.1:505242-516885 GCA_002382865.2 Heliothis virescens
GGCGCCAGCGGCACGCAGCTGCGCCGCGGCGCCGGGTGCGCGTGCGCCGCGCCCACACGCGCGATGTACTCCGCGTTCTCTTCAGGCGAACGGGTCGCGATTAGGAACTTTTTTAGTTCACCCTGCAGACAAAAAGGCTAAATTAGCTACGGTTAACCTTTTTTTTGTCCATAGCGAAAATGCGCATGGACTAACCTCCACCTGGAGTCGGTGGAAGGCTGTGCCGGACTCTTACCGGTTAAAAACCCACCTGGGGGGTGATTCCTTAACTACAACTGTGTGTCACTCGTATGAAAATTCAATGAAAATTGTATGGCGATAGCAGTTTTAGCCTTATCGGTTATTCTGTTATTATTAAAAGATCAATCGTTTTCCAATGACATGCCATTGGTCTGTCATCTGCAATGTCATCTGTCATCTGACAGTACATTACGAGTACAATTTTTATTCAATTTGCAGAATAACCAATAACGCTTCAATCGTATTGGAGTTGTAATTGGGTCTCACTGTAGTGAAAATTGATTGTTGCTTAAGTTTAAGAAACAGACTCAGGCCCCTGGTGTTGCCTCCAATTACCTTTTGTCGAGGGCACGTGTATCGACAAAGTATTCCTCCGCACCCCCGACAGGTAATGGGCCACTAGATGTTAGCTGAGGTTAACCTTGTATTTTTATTTCTTAACGTTTAGAGTCGGTTTCTAGTCTAACCGAATGCAGCTGAGAACCAGTGTTTTACCTCCAAAACCCAGTTACCCGGGCAACCCGATACCCTTTGGTAGTACAGGTTATCAGACTTTTTACTACTCGTAACGAATGCCAAAGATGGTCAAATGTTGAAACAGAGAATTTTAAGACATAAAATATAGATAAATTTAAAATTTGGTGTTGGACACAACTTACCAGTGCCAGATTTGTGCAAACTACTCAATTCCCAGACATCAGGCCTATTCTTTTGTCAACCCTAACGCAGTGTAGCTTATGCCGACTATCCCACCTTCCCAGTTTTTATATAAATACATATAAGTATATATATATTTTTAAATATTTTTTGTGGGCCTAATATGCCTGATTTAAATTAATAAATAAATAAAACACAGTATTTTGTATTGATACTGTCGCTATGGACCTTTAAAAGAACAGTTAAAAAATATATCGATTATTTCGCTACCTACACACACACATGCCCCTCATTTCTTGCCGATCTCATCAAATAATATTCTGTCCACGCTCCCCGATTTCTTTTCAATAAAGGTATGAAAATATTCATTATAATCACTTGGAAATCTGATAAAAACGACTGCAAAAACAACGGCAGGTCTAAATTCAAATTGACTAAAACGATCCCAGAAAACATTAGAAAATCGCTAAACACAAAAATCAACGTTGCGATATAAAAACGATAACAACTACTGGTTTTTATAGCCGTATTATCGTCTCCTCTGAACAAGTAATAAACTATAACAACGTATATAGTGAAATTCAAAATTAAAGGCAAAAATACACCGAATAAGTTGACGTAAATGTAAACATCGTACGGCATTATTGTAGGGCACAGAAACAAGATGGCCGACGTCACCAACAAGGGTGCAATCCAGGCGAACAGAACGCTTTTGAGATACCGCCTTTTAGGATAGCCGAGACCATTAAAAACTTTCACAACATCCACGTATAAAATATAACAAATAACTAACAACCAGCAATTCTGTACCGTGCCTAGATAGAAAACTAGAAACGCCCATACATAAACTACATATCCATCATCAAATTTATAATACAAAGCTATAACTCGAAATACAACAGTGAACATGAAAATTCGTAAAAAATTAGCAAACACTGCGTTTAGGAATACAAAATTTCGAAAATTCCTGAACTTTGGAACTATGCACCATGATATATGTCCGTAGATTAGCACCGACAGGGATACTACGGCTGTGCCCCAATCAAATACCGAGGAAATCATTATATCATTATCAATACTGGACATATTGAATAACTGACACTTTATATAGAATTTGATTTCAAATAATTTATAAATTTAATTAAACAAATGAATTAGCCACAAGTGATATATCCAACTCGTGAGCAAACACTGAATTGTACATAATTAATTAATTAAATATAACATATGAATTAACAACACTTAATCATAAAACCACTTATTGTTCGAAAATTAGGTACTACATACGACATCTATTTACTAGCAAAACCATATTCAATTATTTAACTTGAAAATGAGTTTTCCTGTTTTTAACTTTATATTGTACCACGATACCACAGCGTGTATACTGTATTGTATGAATAAAAACCACATATGCACTAAAACTGTACCTATGCAATTTGTGGTTTAATATGGGTTTAATACAGTGAAAATCTATACTTATAATAAATCTGTAGAGAGGTCAATTCTGTACATCTATACTAATATTATAAAGAGGAAAACTTTGTTTGTTTGGTTGTAATGAATAGGCTCAAAAACTACTGGCCCGATTTTAAAAATTCTTTCACCATTCGAAAGCTACATTATCCACGAGTGACATAGGCTATATTTTATCCGGGTACGGGCAGTAATACCGGATGCGAGTGAAACCGCGGGAAAACGGCTAGTGGAATATATTTCCAAAATAACTATCAGGGGGTGATAAGGATTGATCCTTTTGAAAGGAGAAACTTAAAATCCATACCAAAATTTTAAATTTTATCAAAATAAAAAAGTAAACGTTTTTATTTTAGTTTGTAGAATCTTTGTACTTAAAAGTAGTTTTAATTTTGTGTAAGTAACAATATGAGGCGTAGTATGTATGAATTGTATAGAGGAAAAATATATAGAGAATGAAAACCATAATACAATCTTTACCAGGAAACCTCTTTCCCACAAAGGCTTGATAAACAACATTTTTTTATTTGTTTGTTTGAACCCTAAAGGCAATGAAACTACTGAACTGATATTTTTCCTTGTTGGGAAGCTGGACTATCCCGAGTAATTTAGAATATATTTTATCCGGGTTTCGCGGCTGAAAACGTTAAGAAGAGCTAGTATAAATAATGGCGTTCTAGCCGATTTTCGGCCACGGCGGCTGTTCTCATATAAGGAGATCAGCCAGCTGCGCAGGACATGCACAAGCATTTGCGCAGACACAGGTGCACTCCCTTTTCCCTCACTCTCATAACACGACGGGACGGCAATCCGACATCTAAATATACAAAACTCAAAGGTGACTGAATGATATAGAACCACTGGAGGCATCGGGTTGAAATTTGGCATGCAGGTAGATGTTATGACGTAGGCATCCGCTAAGAAAGGATTTCCTGAAATTCCCAAACGGAAAAAAATGGGATTCAAAGTTTTGCGCGGCCGAACCCTCTGGCAGAAGCAAGTATTAAATCTATACTAATATTATAAAGCTGAAGAGTTTGTTTGTTTGTTTGAACGCGCTAATCTCAGGAACTACTGGTCCGATTTGAAAAATTCTTTCAGTGTTAGATAGCCTATTTATCGAGGAAGGCTTTAGGCTACTTTTTATCCAGGTGCGCGCAGTAGTTCCCACGGGACGCGGGTGAAACCGCTGTCGGAAGCTAGTATGTATATATAAAAGAGTTACCCAGTCAGTATGTTCGAGCAGCATGTAGTGGGGGTCGGCGTCGCTGCAGAGGCCGATGAGTCGCACGATGTTGTCGTGTCGCACGCGCGAGAACAGCTCCAGTTGACGACGGAACTCCGCTAGTTGCACCTGGGTAGCAAATTAACATTATTTCATAAAGATAAACTATAGCTAATAGAATTAAAAACAGCCAAGCGCGAGTTGGACTCGCGCACGAAGGGTTCCGTACCATTATCTATGAAAAAAGTTCAATAGGAATGGTCAAGTGTGAGTTACTTAAGTTGCACAATGTTTCTAATAGATGGCGCTACTAGTATACAATTTTACAATTAATTAATATAAAACAACAGACTTAATATTTTTTTTAATTTTTAGTATTTGTTGTTATAGCGGCAATGGAAATACATCATTTGTGAAAATTTCAGCTTTCTAGCTATCACGGTTAATGAGATAAAGCGTGGAGACAGACAGACAGACAGACGGACAGACAGACAACGAAGTCTTAGTAATAGGGTTCCGTTTTACCCTTTGGGTACGGAACCGTGAAAAATAGGTTTCCTTAAATGTTTTTAAATTTCGCGACTTGCACACATATTTTGGAAAACAAACGAGTCGCGACGAAATTATACAGGTTTAAGATACGATTCACCACAAAACAATATAACGTTATCAAAATCCATTTTTAGGGTTCCGTACCCAAAGGGTAAAACGGAACCCTATTACTAAGACTTCGTTGTCTGTCTGTCTCCAGGCTGTATCTCATTAACCGTGATAGCTAGAATGCTGAAATTTTCACAAATGATGTATATCCGTTGCCGCTATAACAACAAATACA
This sequence comes from Heliothis virescens, assembly GCA_002382865.2. NCBI lineage: Eukaryota > Metazoa > Arthropoda > Insecta > Lepidoptera > Noctuidae > Heliothis > Heliothis virescens. The sequence continues at coordinate 509,676 of NWSH02000571.1, forward strand.
AAAAAAAAAAAAAATATATTAAAGTTGTTGATTTATATTATTTTTTATTGAAACTGACCTCATCTTTAGTAGTGAGCGCTTTAACAAGCACAGGACGTAACTTGGGCTCGTCATCCAAGCTCTCCTTGTTGCGTAGTTTGTTCACTTGGCTCATGTCTATCTTAGCGAGTAGCACCTCGCCGAATTCTCCACGACCTGACACAAAAATAGAATAGAATAATTTATTTGCACAGAATGTAGGTACAGACGACAGCATATAAGTTACCACAATCTGTCAAATTTCTGCAAAAGATTTTCAACCTTATCACAATAGTGGTATATTAATGTTTGACTTGGTAAAATTTGACATATTCGGGTACCGTGTCCTTGTACATACATATAAAATCCTTACTAAACCTTATACGGGAAAGTTTGTGAGGATGTAGTTACGTTTGTTACTCTTTCACGCAAAAACTACGGGACGGGTTCTGATGAAACTTGGCAGTAATATGGCTTACATACAGTAATATATCGGCTGATTTTTATCCGGGTGCTGGTAGTAGTACCCACAGGAAACGAGTGAAACCGTTGGTTGGAGTTACCATCTATATTTATAAAGAGATATTTTTTCCTTGTTTATTTGAGTCCTAAACGCTCCGCAAGTAATGAACTAATTTAAAATAATATGTTTACTGTTGGGAAGCTATATTATCCTCGAGTAACATAGGCTACATTTTGTCCGGGTACGGGTAGTAGTATCCACAGACGTGGGTGAAATCGCGGGGAAAGGCTAGTATAGTTACAAATAAACTTACCAAGTGTGATTTGTTCAGTGAGAAGTGACCTCGGTATGGACAGATGTTCAAACTGTCCTGATTTCTTAGAAGCTCGCGAAATTCCGGACACCTCTGAATTGTCTGCACCTAAAGATATATTCAGAAATATTTTTTACGAGACAGAAAGTGTATGTAAATGATATAATTTGGTATTAACATTCTTCAAACCTAACAGACAGACATGTGTTGCTGGGGAGTTTGTTGCGCCATTTCTTCTTCCCAGCAAAAATACATAGGAAGCAGTGAAGGGCGTTTTGGGGCTATCTCATGAAATTTTGACGTTCGAAAAGTGCAGGTCGGAGCCCATTTCGATTAAATTCCTTTTGATTTTGACAAATATTGAGTTCATTTGCAATAAAGCCAAATCTACGGTGATGTCTGCGACGAAATTCGTTAAAAAAATAAAATTCAATGAATTAGCAGAAAGTTATCTATCATTCAATCACCTATTCTTCTATCCGTATCGTTCAGTCATTCATCCATTCACTCAATTCCCAAAACCGTGGAAAGTTATTCATGTAACAAAAATAATTCTACATACCGCTATCCTTGTCATGTGCTAAAAGTCTGCCATTCTGCAAGGCAGCTCCGTTCACTTTCTGTTTATCTTCTTCTCCTTCTTCTACTAACTTCTCACGACCTTCTGTCATCTCTAACTCCATTTTCTCTCCTGTAAAGAGAATAATGGTAAAATTCTTGCGTAAATCAATCTTTAGCTAAAGTTTATTTTTGCTTTTGACACAGTATGACTTGACAAGATCGATGAAAAGGCATGCATCAAGAAAAATAGCCACTATTTAACAAAATAAAGGCCTATGCCTATCCGATTTTATAAACGCTGGATTTTTATAATTTATCCGTTGATTTGAGACTTGTTAGAGACTGAATTTTAACATTAGCTCCATACAAATTGTGTCTCAATCTATAATTGCCTAGCTGCCTATAACTCATTATGGGTAAAATAAACACCGATCTTTGGAGCATTGTTTCGTCTTTGAAGAAGAAAATATATATTTCAAATGAGCCTATAAAAGCTCTCTCGTAAAGTTAAGTAAGTTGCGCGGTTCAAAGGAATTGGTCTCATGGTGAAGAACCGGTAAGAAACTCCATGGACATTTTGTTGATAGATTTTACAAATTTTTCAACTGCTAAAATCCTTTTATTCATTACTAAAGCTAGTGTACCTCTCTGCCGCCTCCGTAGCCTTCTCCTACGACAGTAGACCATGAGGGCGAGCACCAGTACCATGTAAGCTCCGGCCACGGATATGGACACCACCACCGCCTTGCCCGCCACGCCGCTTGACTCCGCAGGGGGGAGCTCCCCTTCTAGAGAGACAAGGAGTATTTTATTTAAAAAAGATAAAAAGTCATTTATTCAAAGTAGGTTCAGCAAGAAGCTTGAAGGTAATTTTTAACAAAAGTCAGCCTCCAAAACCACTTCCTATGTGTTTTGCTGGGAACAAGAAATTTATTTATTTAACAGTTTATGTACAGACAACAGCAAGTACCCAAATCTGTCAAATTTTACCAGTCAAACATTAACCTATTCCTACTGTAATAAGGTTGAAAATCTATTGTAGTTTGTCTGATGAAGGAATATTTTAGAAAATTATAGACCAAAAAAGTGTTGAGATTATAAGCTAAGCTCAAAAGATCAAATCGAACTTTAGTAGGTAGCTTCCCAACTATTCTACATTATATTTAAACTGTGACATTACCTTGATGAACAACAAGTATAAGCTCGTTCCGCGCGAGTCCGGCGGCGCTGCCGGCCGTGCAGCCGTACCGGTCCGCGTCCGGCGCCGACACGTTGCGGATCAGGAGAGTACCGTTGTTCATTAGTACCAATCTGGTCAGCAAAGTAGAGATCTTCATAGAATTCATTTAAGAGCTTTTTTTTACTAGCCTTTTTATCGTCCCACTGCTGAGCACAGGCCTCCTCTCACACAGAGAAGGTTTGACAATTAATCACCACGTGCGCTCAATGCGGGTTGGCGATTTCAGACTTATAGTCCAGGTTTCTTCGAGATGTTTTCCTTCACCTGTTATCAGCCATTGGTGTCTAAGATATACTTAGAAAGAATTTAAGAGCTATGGAATAAAAAATATATTTCTATGGGCATAAATATATATTTTATTTATTACCCTTATAGCATAAGGGTAATAAATATATATATTTTATTACCCTTATGCTATAATAAATAAATAAATAAAAATAAATAATAAAAAAATGGGAGAAATGATCAATGACTGATAAAGGTGAAGGAAAACATCTTGAGGAAACCTGGTCTATAAAGACTGAAATCACCAATCCACATTGAGCAAGCGTGGTGATTAACGCTCAATCCTTCTCTTGTGAGCATAAAAAAGCTGATGATGATGATGGGAGAAATAATATTTTGTCAAGATATTTTATTTCTTACTAAAGAAAGAATTCAACAGTTATGGAAATCGTCAAATGTCGGTATTTTATAGCAATAAAACTGGTAACACTAAGGATAGGAGAGTTTGATCAATGATGATGATAATATTAATAGTGCAAAAAAAACGGTACTTACCTAGCGGTTGTAGCATTAGCACTGTCTTCTAAATCCACCCCATCTTCTGAAAAATAACAATATTCTAGATTGAAAAACACTTATAAAACGATACTTAGCGGTTGTCTAAGTTAAAAATACACAGTTATACTTGCTAAAATCTTGTTTTCGTCCTAAGTTCAAAATGCCTTATTGTTGTATTTTATGGTTGAAAGGTATCAATGGTGAACCACTCACGCTGTTTCCCCAGTATAGCGAGGTTCCTATCCCAGTGTGTGGTGGGGGGCGGGTCGCCAGTCGCGCGGCAGTGCAGGGCTGCTGTCTGTCCCAGCGTCACGTGCAGCTGCTGGCCAGGAGTCGGCTCCAGCACACGAGGAGTTACTGGAACAAAACTTTATAGGTAAAATAGTCGGCCGAAGTTGGAGTTGACTTGATGGGGATCTGGAGCTGGAAGTGGATATTAGGGGTAGGCCCTAAATAGAATGTTGTGCTGGTAAACATACAAATGTGTGTAGACAGCTCGGTGCAGGAGTTTAATTCCTAAGTTGATGATGGCGTCCAGGCCGATTTTCGGCCACGGCGGCTGTTATGTAAGGAGATCAGCCAGCATATTATAGTGCAGTACATTTGCGCAGACACAGGTGCACTCCCTATTCCTTTACTCTCATAGCCCGATGGGACGGCAATACGACATTTACGTACTCTCCGATACACGGGTGTAGCAATCACAAACTTCCAAACTTCGATCTGCTTTGCGAAAGATTTCTTAAAACCCGCAACCCCGGACCCCGATTTTGACCCGACTCGGGAAAATTGAGCGCAGAAAATTCATAATAAATACAAAATCTACATACCCACTACATCGAGGTTAATCTTCGACGTGATGACCTTATCTCCGTCGACAGCCTTGCAGGTGTACTGTCCGGAGTGCCTCCTTTCAGCATCAGCCACCATCAGCGTGCCATTGGCTGATGTCACTCCTTCCGGGAGTGGGTCCTCGTCGTTCTAGAGATAAAGAGGAAAATGATGAGCTGGTAAAAATATAGCAAATGTGGAATTAAACTGAAAATATATGTGTATTAGTATAAAAAATAAATATAGGGGTAACTAGAACTTTTAGGAACATGTAATAATACTCTGCATGTCTTTTTTTGTGATGTTAATAGTAGTCTTTTTTGCTTGCTTGTTGATGCTTCTTCACATTGGCACATTGTAGACATGGTTGTGTCAATTTATATGTTCGTTTTATATTTGTATAATGTATGTACATACGACCTACCTACAATCAAGCAAAGGAGATTGACCATTATTGGTGTCAAAATCCATAAAATTGTGCCACAACTTGAACAAGCAGTAAATTATTATCTTTATTTTTGGAAACCAGGAATGCTAATAAAAAGTTATAAATCATCCGGATAGTAACAGAAAATATTATTGGGCTTGATGCTGATAGTAGTCATAACATCGTCCATAAAAATGTCATCAAGTTCTAGTTTTCCATAAAGTTCACAGCCTTTTTTTTTAATTCAGGCAAAGTGTACCCTTGATTATACATCCACGCATTAAAATTGTATGAATACGAATATTGATATTTTAGTTAAAATTGCATTTTATGGCAAATATTCGCCACTATTAATTTATAAAGCATTCTTAATTTGAAAATTAAATAGGAATTTCTATTTGATTTTACTATTTTTATTATATTAGGCGGTGCCTAGACGGACAATTTAATTGCGTAATATTACGATAAAAAAAAATATTGTGCAATTATATTGTTCGTCTAGGCATCGCCTAAGACTGACTGTCAAGTTGCAAATAAACGCGGGAAATGAAAAACATTAATATTTTGCGAAATCGAAACAAATGTGCTTTTTCTGTTCTCAGGTTTATTTTAAACATGCTCACAAATATGTTTTTTTTTTCTAATTTCTGCAAAAAGTTATTATAAAGAAAATGCATACATTAATAGTCTAGTGAAATGCAGTCTCCTAAGGGTAAAGTCTTATTCAACTTTTGCTTATAGCTGCTTTATCCGGATGTTTACATAAATATGGTTTGTTATATTTAAAATACCTGTGATAAAGCTTTACATTAAGCTATACAAAATTGTGGCACTACAAATTCTGTACCGACACCATCAGCCCCTGCAATTTGGTCAATCTCCTTTATTATTTTTCCAGTATGTTCTATACTAGAGCAACAGGAGACTCATGAGAACATGATGAAGGGGATAACCCAAGAGCTAGTGAACCCACCGACTAACGGTCGGCCTGTAAGGCTAGAAATTTGTGAAGTGATGAGTCATAGTACACCAAGGCCAACAGCAAAGACCTGGCAGCCTCAACCCTGCAGCATCATCATGCATTTATTTTCCAAAAAATAAAATTATTACGAAAAAAAAATTCTTCTTGAAGCTTTCAAAATTTAAACTAGAAATGTAGTTTATTTATTGGTAATCCATGGAAAAAATTGCCAAGGACGTTTGAGTAAGACAGAAGTATCATGCAGGCGACTCGAAAGTGCATAGAAATAGCTAGACATGAAATAATTGTTAACTAGTGAGCGCCATCTATTAAGAAAAATGATGCAACTTAACTTGTCGAACTCGCACTTGGCCGGTTTTTACTTTTTATTCAATAAATTTGTATGAAATCAAAGTAACAAGTTCACATTACTTCTAATTAGATGGCGCACTAGTAACATATTATTTCATGTACTAGGCTATTTTATGGACCTTTCCGAAGTCCGCCTAGAGATACTATCTGCTTACACAACAACGCTGGCATTTTTATTTCTATGATTACCAATAAATAAAACTTATATTCTATTAAATTTTGAAGCTTACAGAAGTAAGTTTTTTTTTTTATTTTGGTTTTTCTTCCATATTATTTCTTAATAGATGGCGCTAACTAGTAATATACAATTATTTCATGCTAAGCTATTTATCTTATAGCACCTTTCAGAGTTGCCAAAATGGCAATTGATAACCTTACTACATAGCTTACTCAAACATACGGCTGGCAAATTTTTTTCCATGATTACCAATAAATAAACTACATTCTATTAAAATTTTGAAGCTTACCGAAGGATAAGTTTTTTTTTTCGGTCATAATTAACAATTTTGAAAAAATAAAATGCCATGATGATGTGCAGAGGCTTGAGGCCTGCCAGGGTCTTTGCTGGTTGGCCTTGGTGTACTATGAACTCATCACTTTACAAATTTCTAGCCTTACAGGCGACCGTTAGTCGGAGGGTTCACTAGCTCTTCAGGATTAGGACGTCTTGTAATGCTGCCATATAGGAAAGTAATTAATTTTACCTTTCGGGCTTGGCTTAATCTGATTTACACTTACCTTAAAAACCACCATTGCCACCGTAGGAGCAAGGGCCGCCAGCGACTTTTGCAATGTATTTTGCACAGAGTGTTCAATTCCAATTTCTTGCTAAAAATCGGCTACCGGTTCGAAGCGTAGCTCGCCATCTGGTTGGGGAGGTAGCGGAAAACTATTTAGACAATTGAATACAACGCCATCTACCAGCAATATGAAGTTTCGAAATATGTTGTTTAGAATTAAATATAGATGGCGCTGTTTAGTTTGGAACAAAATTTATTCTGTTGATATTTTATAGGATAAGCAGTATAATGATTTTGATCAATGATGGAATTGAATGTTCAATAACTGCAATTATATATTTATATATTGCTTTGTAATTATATCTAATCAAAAAAAGGGTATGTGTTCCCCCTGACCTCTTTTGAAAGGACATTTGGCCTTTAAGGTCAGTGGTCTGCCTTTAGAATCTAGGCGCCCTTGTTGAACCCGACTTAGGGTACGAATACGAATAAGTTTAAAAG
>NWSH02000571.1:517480-533412 GCA_002382865.2 Heliothis virescens
GAAGTTTTTTTTTCGTAATAATTTTACATTTTGAAAAATAAAATGCATGATGATGTGCAGGGCTGAGGCCTGCCAGGTCTTTGCTGTTGGCCTTGGTGTACTATGACTCATCACTTCACAAATTTCTAGCCTTACAGGCCGACCGTTAGTCGGAGGGTTCACTAGCTCTCAGGTTAGGACGTCTTGTAATGCTGCCATATAGGAAGATAATTCAATTTTAACCTTCGGCTGGCTTAATCTGATTTACACTTACCAAAAACCATTGCACGGTAGGAGCAAGGCCGCCAGCGACTTTGCAATGTATTTTGCCAGAAGTGTTCAATTCCAATTTCTTGCTATACGGCTCCGGTTCGAAGCGTAGCTCGCCATCTGTTGGGGAGTAGCGGAACTATTTTAGACAATTGAATACAACGCCATCTACCAGCAATATGAAGTTTCGAAATATGTTGTTAGAATTAAAATATAGATGGCGCTGTTAGTTGGAAACAAATTTATTCTGTTGATATTTATAGGATAAGCAGTAATAATGATTTGATCAATGATGGATGATGTTCAATAACTGCAATTATATATTTATATATTGCTTTGTATTAATATCTCAAAGGTTGTGTTCCCCCTGACCTTTTTGAAGGACATTTGCCTTTAAGGTCAGTGTCTGCCCTTCTAGAATCTAGGGCGCCCTTGTTTGAACCCGACTTAGGGTAACGACTACGAATAAGTTTAAAAGCTAGATTATTATTTGTTCTAAGGCAGGTTTAATGCTAAATCATACAATGTATGATTATGTTTGAGCCTTTTGCGAGCCTTATGTATGTCCCTGATGAGGGTTACAGAAAGTCATCATCACCAAGAATTGTTTTTTTTTTCTTTTAAATAATTATTGCTGATTTTTCTTGTAGTAGTTATCACATGAAACCAGGATAACTACAGTAAGTATTATTATTAATTCTAGACAGCCGTCTGACAGACAATGCCATAGATTTTTTTTAAAATCTATACCAATATTATAAAGCTGAAGAGTTTCTTTGTTTGAACGCGCTAATCTCAAGAACTACTGGCCGGACTTGAAAAAATATTTCAGTGTTAGATAGCCCACTTATCGAGGAAGGCTATAGGATACTTTTTATCCCGGTGCGCCAAGTAATTCCCACGGGACGCGGCTGAAACCGCTGGCAGAATCTAGTTTTAACTATTTTTCCAAGGCAATACCTATCACATAGCTTGCTAGAACTTTATTAGTAACCTCTAACTGGTCCTCTATATTGCAAGCCATAGACAGGGGTTACACGATGAGTCTGGCGTCATTCTGGCATCACTCTCAGACTGACGGACAAAAAACACGGTACATTTTGGACCATCAGTCCGTCAATCAACAGGTTACACGATCATTCTCCCATCATTCTGACCAGACTGATGGATTGGACTGACGCCAGACTGATCGTGTAACCCCTGTCATAGTTATCAAATATTTTTTCTTCAGCACCTGCGATAGTCTATGTTTTGCTAACCAGTTAAGTATAAAATATTTACCATTGACAGCACGGTGCCGCCTGCTGGACTTGTGGGCTCGGATCTTGTGAGATGAATGGTGAGGCAACACTGAAAAGATACAAATTACTATTATTTAATTGTAGTTAAAATATTATGTACACTAATGTTTGGTTAATGGTCGGTTTCTAAGAACTTTAATTATTCCCTAAAAACACAGCACTCCAACCTTCCTCTATTTGTAATTTTTTTATATATTTTCAATCTTATCACAATAGTGGAAGGTTAATGTTCGATTGGTAAAATTTTACAGATTCGGGTAGGTTGACTTGCTGTCGTCTGTACACAGAAACGTCAATAAAACAAAGTGTATTTATCCAAACCTTTAAATTAATTACTCTATCTATTGGTGAAAAGCACATGAAAATCCGCGTATGTTTTTAGGCTATCACGAAAAGACAGACATACATCCCCGCGACTGTCTGTCTGTTCTAATATTTGTTTTTAGTTAGACATATAATAATAGCCCATTTTAAAAATAATTTTTATTTTGTAAAAAATAACATGATGCACATTGCACATTTTTTCGCTTACACTCCGCATTGCAATTCTTCAACAATGCAATGATAAAGTGGTTCATTGAAGCAGGCTAGTGGTAATTCAATAGTCTGGCCACTGATTGGACAAAAGGTCAACTGGCTCCATGATTAAAAGTATTGGCTTGCATTCATATCTGGCAAGGAAATGCATCCAGCATTTGTAAGTTGAGAATATAAAAGATTGGGATTTTATGATAGGAGACGGGTGAATAGATTTTTATTTTTTATTAAGGTATGTAAAGTATGCATATACTATAGATATTAAATTATAAAATATAGCTGCAATTTTAGTCTGTAGTGAGGAGAAAATTAACATGAAAATAAAAAAATCATTTTCTGTTACAAATAATTATATTTAAACCTTAAAAAAAACTAAAGTAACGCTGGATTCTTGATAGATAAAACGGTAAAGTTTGTCAACACAGCCCATAAACCAGGAGATGGACTAAGTCCAGATATTTCAGATTAAGAAACCTGGAAAACTCGTATTTTAAGAGAAATACGAACGTATCTCACCAACACGCATGCCCAGCGCGGTGAGTATGGGCAAATACCCCTTGGGAGAGGCCTTTGTCCTGCATCATCGACGACGGCTATACGAAACAGCTAAGTAGTACCCAGTATAACAAATCAAAATACACAATCCCATCTGTTTTTCGCCAAATCATAACACTAACTAACATCACACAAAGTCGCAAGTGATTTATAAATACGACTTCAGAAACGGCGCGCGGTTGGTCCGTACTTAGAATTGAACAAACGATTCTACGCCTCCAAGTCTAAACATAAACATTTTGCCGGTTTAACTTTAACTGAAGCGGTCTATGTCAAAGGTACAGATAGTTTTTCAACTTCTTAGTAGGTGTGTTGATGTATTTTTGAATATTTATGTTCTATTTTATAATTGTTTTGGGGTTGATTTTTAGTTTAACCGGATGCAACTGAAAAGATACCGACTCCTATAACAAGGTTACTGAGTATTATGGCGTCCAGGCTGATTGTCAACTACGGCTGTTCTCAATAAAGAGATCAGCCAGCTGCGCCGGACATAGGGTGAAGCCAAACGTGCGTAATTTTGTGAGTTGTGAGTAGCAGAATTCGGTCGCAGAAAATCTGCTACATTCGGTTTCATACAAAAGTCCTATTTGATTCACACGGCAACGCAAAATGAGTTGTGTTTTTTGTTTGTAACGATTTTCTGCGACCGAAATTCTGCGACTCACGACTCAAAAAATTACGCTCGTTTGGCTTCAGCCTTATAGTGCACTAGTATTTGCGTGGACACAGGTAGGTACACTGTATTCTCCAACTCTCATAATCTCAAAGTTTTTAACTGACCCACCCACCCGAAGGCCTAAAATTGTTTCTTTCCCAGTCTCTAGTTGCGTACAACATTTCACTTAAATCAGTTCAGTAGTTTTGGCATACAAGATATATATTTTAGTAAGGATTTTAGAGTCTTAGGGCTAGTCCCGTTTGGCCCACAGTAGGGAATGGCACAATAACGAATTTATCCATAAAAGATATGAACTCTCCATTTATACTACTGCATACAAAATGTAGCTAAACATGTATGTTAAAATAAACTGCAGTTGATCCAGCTAATCTTAGTTTATTTTGAGTAGAGGCTTATGTTCAATACGATGCTCATTTGCGATTAATGATCCGGGATTTAACCGGCTAAAGTTAGCCCGTTAATCTTTAACTATAGCAAATATACATATTTATGGAAGAAGCTACAAATATAGCTTTATTTCTGGGAACTGAAATAGATAGCCATTTGACATAGTTAAAGTTTAGGAGGATAAAATATGATGACATATTTTTAGTATCAGTATTGTGGAAGGACAGTTTTTTGTTACGCTTTCACATAAAAATGACTAAACCGAATGAGATGAAATTTGGCATGAATATAGGTGGTACCCTGAAGAAAGATATAGGATACTTTTTAACCAAGTGTAGGACGTAATTCCCACGAGAAACAGACGAAATCGCGAGCTAACCCTAGCTAACACTAACAACCTATTCCCTAACGAGCAAAACCATTGGAGATTTTTGTTGTAATACTGACAACGTCCAATTGCAGTCCATAGTTAGAACAAACGGCTTCACACTGGCTCGTCGGTAAACAAACAAACGCGGCGGCACATCAAACACTGTGCGCGTACGCATTTACATTTGTAGGGTGACTGTGGAGCGGGAGTTTTTGGGATAGTCTACAAAATTTTAATACGAGGAGGTATATAAGAGGATTTAATTTTTACACTGGCCAAGTCAAAGTCACGCGGATCGATTGATCATAAAGTTAAGCAACGATGCAGTCTTTCCGTGGATGGGTGACCCTCTTTTTATAGCGAGTACTTCCGTGTTTCGGAAGGCACGATAAACTGGTGGGTCCTGGTTGTCATTTGACCATCTTTGGCAGTCGTTTCGGGTAGTTAGAAGCCAAAAAGTCTGACGATCAGAAAGTCTTATCGGGGTGTCGTATCGGGCTGCCGGGTAACTGAGTTTGGGAGATCAGACAGGTGGTCGCTGTATGTTAAACACTGGTTCTCAACTGCATCTGGCCATAGTTGGAATACGGCTAGGCAGATGATGATTTGTTCGCCTCAAATTGGGGCAAGTATCCTTAGCGTACCCATATAACTGGACATAATGTGGACTTAAAATTAAATTGTAGAACTATTACATTATTACGTCAATATCTCAATTATCTTTATAAACATGTATCATCGTTTGTGGTCCCAGATAAGTTTTATCTCTTAATTGGAGTAAGTGATGGAAACGACTGTTGTACAATTATATGAGAGTGTTATTGTCAGTTAAATATAACATTTGTAGTGTGTTGCTAGATAAAGTTAAATACTTTATTTAGCTTGGGGTATGGAAACTTGATTATTCTATTATTAGGGTTCCGTACCCAAAGGGTAAAAAGAAACCCTATTACTAAGACTTCGTTGTCTGTCTGTCTGTCTGTCTCCAGGCTTTATCTCATTAACCGTGATAGCTAGAATGCTGAAATTTTCACAAATTATGTATATCTGTTGCCGCTACAACAACAAATACTAAAAATTAAAAAATATATATATTAAGGGTGTTGATTTATATTAATTAATTGCAAAATTGTATACTAGTAGCGCCATCTATTAGAAATAATGTGCAACTTAAGTAACTCACACTTGACCATTACTATTGTACTTTTTTCATAGATAATGGTACGGAACCCTTCGTGCGCGAGTCCAACTCGCACTTGGCCGGTTTTTGGTTATTCCGCCGGTCTCAATCTATCTCCATTAATAAGTGTTTAAAAAAAGTCACAATACAGTTTAACATTAAAAAACAGAGGGTATTTCTTATGGTAAAAAAAACAAATAATCGATCCACATTTATGCATGATTCCCACCACATAAAACATTTGATTGCAATTACGTTTTGCGACCACACTACAACGAGGCAAATACAGTTTTCTAAAATACCTCTAATGTTACAGAGCGGTTTTTAGGGTTCCGTACCCAAAGGGTAAAACGGGACCCTATTACCAAGACTTCGTTGTCTGTCTGTCTTCACGCTGTATGTCACTAACCGTGATAGCTAGAAAGCTGAAATTTTCACAAATGATGTATTTCCGTTGCCGCTATAACAACAAATACTAAAAATGTTAAAACAAAAATAAGGGGGATGGGGTACGGAACCCTTCATGCGCGAGTAAAACTCGCACTCGGCCGGTTTTTTGATTTGTTTGTATCAGGCTACGAAACAACTGAAGTGGTTTGAAAAATTATTTCACTGTTACTGACGGAACCGCGAGAAACAGCTGATTTAATATAAGCCTCACGGAAAAAGTCATTAAAACGAGTAGTTTCTAATTTACAGAAATCGTAGTAAAAATCCTCAGGATTATCCACAGCACCCAAAATTCCTAGCCACCCTACCCAATCTAAATATACAAGGCGAAGCATTGCTGGCCATCACTCGGCATTGAACCCACCACCGCGAGTTCAAGCGATCAGTTATCACTTAACCATTATTGTTGTACCGCCGATGACGGCACTAATGTGTGGCGTGGTACTTTTTAGTGCCACCGGAAGTCTGTGCTTAGTGTTGGACTGTTAGAAAAAAGTTTTGATGCAATTTTGTAGAAATTTTTGAAGAACTAGCTTTCAGTCGTGACATTCGGGCTTTTGGTAACAGTGAGGCTCAAAAAAGGCTTAAAAATTGCAATTATCAATGTTCGGACGTTTTTTATTCTTTCACGTAAAAAATACTGAACAGATTTTGAAAAAAATATAGTTGTCTAAAAAGGACTTCAGCGTGTTCGCTTCGGCCCCACATTCGATTTCCAAAAATCCGGGACTCTATAGACCCGTAGTCTGGTTAAATAGTTATTCATATTAGAACAACATCGGCCGCTTTTTATCCGTGTGCAGAAAGTAGTTCTCACGGGATATGGACAAAACTGCAAAAAACAGCTAGTTCCAAAAAGACTGAAGCTAACTTTCAAATACATATTAAAATGAGCAAATATATTCCAAACCAATTTTAAAAGGACGAAGAAAAACGGCTTCAAATACCAACCCTTTTACGTCAAGGGTTAAAAACAATATAACCGAAGTCCCACAGCTCCTAATAAGCGAAAGACATTTAGAAAATCCAAGATGGCCGCGTAGCCGTTACTTTTTATCTGTCAGTTCCTAACTATCTTTTGTGAGTCGTGGGTGGTTTTAATTAAATTATTTTATTGTATTTTTTGCTGTTATTATATTATTGGCTTGTTTTACTGGTTTTTATTTGCTTTGTTATGTTTTTTTTTAGTTTGCTGTAGTTAAAAAATATAAACTGAAGTGATAGAAATAATTATGTTTTTATGCAATTTACTAGCTGTAAGAACTCACGAACACCACAAAGTTTATTTCTAACCTAATCCCCGCGAATCTATACTAATATTATAAAGCTGAAGAGTTTGTTTGTTTGAACGCGCTAATCTCAGGAACTACTGCTCCGATTTGAAAAATTCTTTCAGTGTTAGAAAGCCCATTTATTGAGGAAAGCTGTAGACTACTTTTTATCCGGGAGCGGGTGAAACCGCTGGCAGAAGCTCGTAATTTTATATATCACGACTCCATCAACTTATCCCATTGTTTCTTAATAGATTAATGGCAATGTGCACCACTATCGGAACATTATTTATTCGTTTTAAAAGAAATCCAAAAAGTTGCCTCGTCCCCAACTTGAGGATATAATTTATTTTGCATAAGCAATGGAAATTGTGGAGCGTTTAACGAGAACCGTTCATAAATAATTTAGGCTCCAGNTGTTACTTTTTATCCGGGTGCGCTGAGTAGTTCCCACGGAACGCGGGTGAAACCGCTGGCAGAAGCTAGTTTCTTATGTAAATGTTGCCACGTAATCTACTTATTCAATATTTTTTACAGAGTTTCTTCTGTCCATTTTATAGTTATCACGGAGACAAAATTTTCCTTAATAAACCCGAGTCAAAAATGTTATTAGAACAACCTGAAAATACCATCCAATTTTGTAATACCACATTTTATCTTTCATTTTACAACAAAACGTGCAATTTCGTAAAACGCAGACCATGTCTTTCCCGAACTAAGTCATGAACGTTGCAATTTTCTTGAAGATTTTTAAAATAGGTTGTCGTTGCGCTCCAACGAGGTTGAATAGCGGAATGGCGTGTCTATGGTTCTGTCTGGGTTTGGTTAAATATTAAAATATCGATTAGATTATACCGTCCTATGTAAATAGAATAAGGTGTTAGGAGTTTATCTGTGGCAGTCGAAGTTAGACGTCGTTAATGCATTAACATTCATGGCTGCGTCCACAATCGATATCGATAGATAAATAAAACATATCTAGGGAAGTCAAGCTTTTGTTCATGCTATTATTATTCGAAGATGAATTTGGAAGTATTAGTTATGTGCAGTGTATGTCAGTTTATGGGTTACTTATGTTTTTGTTGCATTTTCCGAATAAACTGGGAGACTTTCAGCCAGTTTCATAGGTTCCTGATAAAAATCTGAAAGATCTGACATACAATGCCATAGAAAAGTTGACAAAAATCTATGGCACAATCTGTCAGATAGCTTTATGTGGATCCTGTGAAATTGACCGTTAATGTTCTAGGTTCTAGTCAAGATAAAAACTTGCAGACATTTATTAATTACTAGCTTCTGCCAGCGACTTCGTTCGCGGAAAACTGACGGAGTTTCATACAAACGAACCCCCTCCCCTTTAACCCCCTTAAAAAGAGAATTAAAAAAAAAATATAGTTTATATGTTAGCGAAGACTAATAGCTATATAACAAAAAAGTTTTATCAAATTCCGTCCAGTGGTTTCAAAGACCTTTCTGTATACCTATGCTGACAAATAAATATATTGAACAGAATAAAACAATATAGGTAAACACAGCAGCTACTGCTACCTTAGATAATCAAGACGAACTCACCAACAAGATAAACCAACTCAATTACAATGCACAGATAATCAAACAAAAAAAAACATTTAAAAATCGAACACAGCGCCCCCAGCGGCCGCCGAACGCAACTGCATAATGGCGGCGTCGCCATGGCAACCGATCGTAAAATTTTATTGCTCGCGCCCTCCATCCCGCGCAGGGACGGTTACTTTGCAAAAGCCATCCTAGATTAGAGATCATTTCATTTCAACGCTAGCACTTTTCCCTAGCGGTTACGTTTATCGCCTAGATTTCATACGATTTTTCTCAAAGGGACGTTTGATTTTCAAGTGGGTACTACGTGACGGCTTGCGTTTCAGGGGGCAAGTTTATAGGCATCGAGTTTGAGAATCGATTCGGGTGATTCGATGATGTTGGTTTTGTAATCGTAAACTTGAGTTTTTCTTCTTTTTAGAATTCAGTAACCAAAGGGTACAACGGGATTCTATTACTAAGACTACACTGTCCGTCTGCCCGTCTGTCTGTTTCCAGGCTGTATTTCGTGAACCATGATAGCTAGAAAGCTGAAATTTTCACAGATGGTGTATTTCTGTTGTCGCTTTATCAACAAATGCTAACAACTATAGTAAAAAAAATAAGAATTTTAGGGTGCTCCTATACAACGAATGTTTTTGTGGAGAACCTTTCGTACTCCAGTCCGACTCGCGCTTGGCCAGTTTTTTAAACCAGCCAAAGGTGTTGGCTTGAATTATCCACATCAGCCAGTGACATCCAAACTTACTAGTAAATTATGCAAAAAAATATATTAGCGCCCACTACACGGTACTATTCTTTGATAAGCCTGAGAGCCCCCACCCTCATGTCATAAATATCCTTGATAATAAGTCCATAGACATTTACTACAGCTAACCAACTCCTTGCTACCTAATTCATTACTTTTTAACAGCCCTAGAAGTATAGTTTTATTAATATTGCGTGTTTATTACACGAAACTAAAGTTCCATTAAATGGACTCCGAAAAAAAATACTTAAAACTTTTTATTCCTCACGCAATACAACTATAACTTTTTAAATAAAATGTCACGCCGAATTTACACCAAGAAGTCGACAGTAAAAACTTCAATTACACAAATAGCAAACTTAATTAGACAGTGGTAGGTTGTTAAATAATTAAAGTCACCCCCTCCACTGCTGCCATAAACAACCCCTAGAAGTCGTAAAATAACACAAGTTTATGGATTTTTGACCCCCAGTATGCTACATTTCACGACCCACTAGGGCTGGGAAACGGTCGATAACCGTAAAACTATAAAGATGATAATCGAATATCGATTTGCGCTGCACATCTGAAGATTTGATGCTGATTTTATGGAATATTTGCACGATTTTCTTAAAGGTTAAGTAACGGTTTTATCGATACTAATCGGTTTTGCATTTAAAGCTATCTAATTAAACAAACTTGCATCGGATTTAAATGTCGTATTGCCAAACTTGGTAGCTTAGAGCACGACGTTCTTCTAAATCGACTTCCCTTTTGTAAGTCGGGTTAAGTAGCACGATAACGTCTTTGTTTGTTTTTGAAATCTCAAATGTTAGTTCATTTCGTAGATATTAAAATATCGACAGATATGTGACAAGAAACTAGTTACTCTCTTTCATTGGTGATTTTTTTTTTCAAAAGCACATTGAAAAAGTAGTAGTTTCGTAGATCAAAATAGCATTTCTCTTTTTGCATCGTGGTTTAAAATACACCCGATATTCCTACTTCTCGAGTTAACTACAAGAACATAATCGATTTTAACATTTGTCGAAACAAATCATTAAAAAGTTATCGATAAAAGCACAACCCTTACGTCACACTCATTACCTTTTATCGTAAAAAAACTTAATGGCGGGGCCCAAACGAAAAGTACGTTCAACGCTCACGTGAAGTTTATTTTAAAAGCGTTTTCCCATGTGGAAACTGTATTTGGGGATTTTAAAATCCTTTTACTGGAATTTATTTCGTTTTGTGAAAGTTGCAAATGTTTGCATTGGAGAAAGAGTAAATGAAATGACATGGCCGTTAATACTTAGTGACCTATCCTTAGCGGCCATGTTGAAACCTTCCCAAGCTTTTTATATGAAAATTGTTGCTAAGAAAATTCAGTATAAATTTTAATTTCCATCTATATTATTTCAGTATCTTCTGCATAAAATTTAAAGTTGAATAAATAACAATAATAACTTTGATACACAGAGGACTAGGAGGAACAAAGCTGGGCTTACGTCAGTATAAGTCTGATACGCTTCCTACATTTCCTCAAAGTATACTTAGAAAAGAAGATCTTAAATTTTCGTCGCAGTCGTAACATTTTGTCTTGTATTTCGTGTTAAAAGTCTAACTAATTGAACTAAAGCTAAACTATAGAATCATTGCCTAATATTCTATTAAGTCCAAGAACACAAACACCATTTCCAAAAATAAACGGATAAACACAACCATTTTCGTCGCCATTTTTCCTTATTTCGCGCCAAATTTCATTGTGCAGCTATTTTTCTTCTCTCACGCAGCAAACGTACACAGCAATCTTAGAGCTGGTAACTAACCGGAACCGATATTGGCACAAAGTATGAGAAAAAGTCTGCCAATTTACAAGTGGGCGTGAGGCAATTTAACAAATGCCGATATGCGTTTTCGATCACACGCGACAAAAAACTACATACACAAGCATAAACGTGACGCACACATGTGCATATTGGCGTCCAAGGCCGATTGTCGGCCACGGCGGCTGTTCTCACATAAGGAGATTAGCCAGCTGCGCAGACACAGGTGCATTTTCCGTCCCATTGGGCTATGAGAGTGAGGGAATAGCGAGTGCATATCAATATCAGACGCACTGTCGTAGCTGGTGCTGCGGGATTGATGGCGCGAATTACACATTAATAACATGGGAGGGTTTTAGTCAGTAAGAGTCTGAAACTCCCTCACGCTGCACCCACAGCGGGATCATTTGACGATTTCCCACCAAAAAAAACTCGTACGTCTTTTGCAGAAGGGGAAAGCAAGGCAATGGCGTGTCCTGTTGTTTAAATTACCTATCTAAGACAGCCATACATCCAACATTCCCTGCGTTCGAATATAACAAGGCGGGATGGCATTCTCGTCACGTTCACAATAACGTCTCGTCTGTCACTTGGACTGTACGATAATTAGTTTTGGATACAGGAGTTTGTAGTTTACTATTGTTTCGGATAATTGGGATAATCTTAGAAATAAGCGTACATACCTGTAGAAGAAAAATCACATAAAACTGAAAAAAAATATATTATCGCCGTTGAAAAACTTAAGCTAGTTTGTTCACATTCGTAGAGACTGAGAATAAGAAAGAATATAAATAGAAAATTTGCGAAAAGTTTCAATAAAACAAGCCTTGATTAAAAAAATACGACCAAAGGCTTACTCATACTTTTCATAAAGTATATTTTTTATTTTATTTAAAAGCTCCTACTCACTACTGTAACTGAAGCACATGCTTAATGTAAAAGATTTATATTAAAATAAAAAGCATTAACTAAACAAAATTATTATATTCTATCAAATGAACGTAGGAAAAGTCTTGAAAGTTTCAAAACGCCTCTTCAGGGTAAGTTTACGGGAACTTCTCGCAATTTCACATGGCTAATTAATTTTCATAGAAAAGCCTGCTTAACTTTATATTACAGCAGAGTTACTTTTAATTAAGTATTTTTAAAGTTTTTTTTACAAGGTTTAAGTTATGAATAGGTTTTAAATTAAATTTAAAGTTTATTTTAAGTAATTTTTCTAAGCTAAGCTGACGTTGTCTAGACTGTTACTTAAAAATTTTGGAAATTTGCCAAAAAATATAGTTACGAAAGTGGTTTTATAAGCAGTAGGTATACCTGTCTGTTTCAAATGTATGAAACTGATAGCTTGTGCCAGCGGCTACGCCCGGGTTAAACTTAAAATTCCGTTTTTTCCCGTTCCCGTGGGAATTTCGGGAAATCCTTTCTTATCCCGCGTGAGAGTCTTAAGATGAACCTCTGTGCAAAATTTTAGCTTTATAGGTTCACGGGTATGGGCCTTGCGTTGATGAGTCAGTGAATGAGTCAGGACTTCGATTTTTATGTGTATAGATAAATGTTAAAAAAATAAACTAACGACCATTTCACAATTTCCAGAGACTTCTCGATAGCTATCTAACAGATAATGGGATTCCTACGGCACTATCTGTCAGATAACTATCCAGAACTTTATCTGGAACCCATGAAACATTAACATTGTCCACTGACACACGTGCAGAATAACCCTTCAGTTTAAAAATAAAATAAAAGCCCTTTTTAAACCTAACAAAAAGTTAATTTAAATAAATTGCCAGCCAAGTGTTGCCAAAGTTTGCCAGCTAATAAATGTTTGACGATTCAATTAACGTTCCAACTGTCGAGTCTGCAAACAGTTATCGCTGACCTCGACTGTACCAATCGAAATTACTGAAAGCCAGAAACCTTTCATTTTATTACATTCGTTGAAATTTGTTTGCACCGATTTTCCAATTTATGTAAATTGGTTTGCGGGGAAGTTATTTTATTAAAAGACTGCTTGTCATCTGTCATATTGACGTTTATCGATAACGTGTTTTCATTTGGGGAATATCGACATCACTATTATTAGTGTTACCAGCTTTTTAAGCATTGTTTAGTGGGAAATTGTAATTTTCACACAATTTTGCATAATGTTTCTGTACCAACAATACCATGTATTACAAATATTGAAATTTTTCGTAAAATTTTGTCGGTTCGGATTTTCGGTATTTAAATAATGCCGAATATCCGAATCGACATCCCATCCAATCAATCGATGACAAATTGTTTGTAAATTTGTTTGTAGGGGGTAATCACTGGAAGTAATTAATGAACCGATTTTAAAAATTCTTTCACCATTCGAAAGCTACATTATCCACGAGTGACATAGGCTATATTTTATCCGGGTAAGGGCAGTAATTGCCACGGGACGCGAATGAAACCGCGGGAAAACGGCTAGTGGAATATAACTTTAACCACGAGACTGAGACTAATACCATACTTTAAAGAAATAGAACACTATATCACTCTTTTTGTAGTAAAATCCTGAATATATGTATTATACGTATTTTGTTTAGTTTTTAATTCAGGAACACGTAGCTCGTAGTTGCATGGTACAAAGACTAAAAAAATCTAGACTGGCTGTCTCTCAATTTTTTTTTCGTTTTTAATCTGGTCGATCATAAAGCACAGATGTGTCGAATCGTCCGTCTGTGTGTAGGTCACGGACGAGCAATGAATTGTGTATAGGACTTGATCTCGCTATTGTGATGAACCGGTTTGACCGAGGAAGGGTTTAAGATTATCTGAGATCAAGATGATCTCGCATATGCGAAATAATATTGAGGGCATCTAATAGGTCGTTTTGCGCGAATTGAACGTTTATAAAGTCGAGGTTATGTGTAGAGATAAAAGTTAGATTCGTCGTAATAATACATTAGTTTATAGTGCCACCGAATGTTTTGTGTAATTGACAGATGTCAATCTTCAAGGGTCGACTGACTTATTTGTACTGACTGACAACTGTGTCAAAAAATGCAAAAAACGGATACCATTGAGATTTGCATTGAGACCATAGTTGGTATTACTGCCTCGTTGGTCTAGTTGTCGCATAGCCGACTGCTGAGCACGAGGTCACGGGTTCGATTCCCGGGACAGGCTGAAATCGCTTTGTGGGTTTTAGAAACTTTCACAAAGCAGCCCGGAGTTGGAAGTTGTTGATTGATACACCCGTGCATCGGAGAGCACGTTAATGTCGGTCCTGCACCTGATCTCTCTCCGTCGTGTCGGATTGTCGTCCCATCGGGTTATGAGAGTGAGGGAATAGAGAGTGCACCTGTGTCTGCGCAAATGCTTGTGCACTGTAATATGTCCTGCGCAGCTGGCTGATCTCCTTACATGAGAACAGGCGCCGTGGCCGATAATCGGCTAGGACGCCATCATCATCAGTCGGTATTATTATCATTCGTCCACTTCGTAACAGCAAGATTTTACAACCCAAGCAATGACCTGAAAATAAGTGTTGCTAACACAAAAAATAGAAGAAAAACTACTACCACAGTAGATTTTCTTAATCCAAAGACAGCCTACATGTGTACAGGCGACAGCACATAAAATTACCACAATCTGTCAAATGTCTGCAATAGATTTTCAACCTTATCATAATGGTGGTAGGTTAATGTTTGATTGGTAAAATTTGACAGATTCGGGTACCGTGACTTGCTGTCTGTACAATATTACCAAAACATCTTCAAAAATACAAGACAAAGCATCTTGCCATCTAAATTCGATATTTTTCCTAAGGGTGCGCGCACATTGTATTCGAATCACGTGCACGACCCAAATACAGGGCGCAGACGCCTTGCTGCGATCATTGCGTCGAAAGGAACGTCTGTTTTATACAGGATGTTCCAACTTAATTGGAGGCCATCAACGGCGTTTGAGGATCGTTTATTTCAATGGGGAATTGTGGAAAATGCTTAAGAGAAAAAGTTTTTTAGTAGACTAGCTTCTGCCAGCGGCTTCGCTCGCGTAAAACTTAAAATCCCGTTCTTGCGCGTTCCCGTGGGAATTTCGGGAAATCCCTTCTTATTTTGCGTGAGAGTCTTAAGACGAAACTCCGTGTAAAATTTCAGCTTTATAGGTTCACAAGTTTGGGCCCTGCGTTAATGAGTCAGTGAATGAGTTAGGCCTTTGATTTTTTAAGGATTTTAACCGCAGTTTCGGGAGGTTTCCTAAAATAGGATTTAGCTTAGGACCTCCTTAGGAGCGGACGTTTCAGTTTGATTGGCTCATGAAGTCTGGAAAAAGCATTTAGTTTTATGATAGAATCTAATGACCACCGCCCGGGAATCAAGAAAAGTTTAATAATATCTTTGTTTTTAATTATTATTATTTTTTGCCACCATAACTCTCTATGGAGTTTCTTGATGATCCTAAATAAGACTTTCTTCTCGGAACTATACACCAATTTTGATATTTGATTCTTTGACCCAACAACACCATTCTTAAATATTCTGTGTATTTGTTGTTTTGCTTACTAATTTGAGAATACTTGTGTACAATATTCTACAAGTTTCTGTTAGTTAATAGTTCAGTTGTTTTCAAATAGATGGCGTTGTACTTTTTTTGGAACTTTCTGTATCGCGATGTTAAGAGTCTCCGCCATTTAATGACCCGAGATGTGAATTTATTTATAACTGTGTTCGCTAATGTTTTTCAATACGTAGTGTTCGCCAATATATTCTATAACCAAGTAGTCGGTGGTTTCATTGCTCCCTACTGGTTCGCGATCGCACTGGACAAGTGGTACATAGTACATGTACAT
>NWSH02000571.1:549928-560758 GCA_002382865.2 Heliothis virescens
ATAATAAATAATAAGTATTCAAAATGAGATTATCTCAATAATTTCACTAATAATAAAATTCTCATTCATCCCATCAGAAATTCATGAGTAAAATATTAAATTTATATTTATCAATTATTTTTATATTTAAAAAAAATGGGTAACATTTCACATGGGTAGGCCACCCCATACCGCCATTGGAAGCTTAGATTGCCATCTTTGTCTAATCAAAGTGACAGTTATGTATTTGTGACTTGTGTGACAGAGACAGATATACGTTTTTTGTTCAAATGTCATTTGGATGTCAAAAGTTTCAAAGCTACGTCGTTGCGTCTAAAAAATGGCATCGCTTCTTACGACGCATTTGAACGAGGTTTACTACTCTAGTATATATTTACTCTATGGTTTTGAGTTATAATTTATGTATGAGAGATTTTTTGACCCGAGTTTTGTGCACTTGAGTGTAATTCGCGACTAGTGACCAAACTCCTTTTTAATAAATGTTATGTAGGTACAGACGACAGCACATCAAGTTACCACAATCTGTCAAATTTCTGCGATAGATTTTCAACCTTATCACAATGGGGGTACCTAGGTTAATATTTGATTGGTAAAATTTGACAGATTCGTATACGTTGACCTGCTGTTATCTGTATTTTAAGTAAAAAAATAGATTGGTTAGGTTAGTAAAAAAATACTATTTTTAATTTTTTAAGCATCTAAATGAAATAAAAAGACCTTCTTATTTAAAAAAATTATCTCGTTATAATAGATATTTAGAAGATTCACAGCTATTCTCAATAACTGTTAAATTATGAAATTAAATGTATTTATTTGCTTTATAGTAGTTATAAAAGCGGGATAGTAAAACACAACTAACTTGAATTGTAACTGTCTGTCTGTACATACGTTTATGTAGAAATAGTAATAAACATTTATTATAGTTAATTAAGGGATTAGTGCTAAGAACATAAATTGTTGGGTAGTCCTGGGAGATTTACTTGAGATTTATATGTGTATGTATATTATACTAGCTTCTGCCAGCGGTTTCACCTGTCTCAAGGGAAGTACTTCCCGCACCCGGATAAAAAAAATAAAAAGCACCCTAACGTTATTTAGATAAGTATTATAAGTGAAAGAGTAACAAACATACATTCCCACAAACTTTCGAAGTTATAATATTAGTAGAAGTAGGATATTCAGGCTTTCCCAACATTTACATGGGCTTCTCTAAGTCCAAACCACGTTATGACAATTATGGCCAATAGACAGTAAAATATATCATGAAATGCGACCATTTCATGAAGTAGGGAGTCTAAGATAGGACCTTGCTACGACATACTTAATATGAATTGAGAACCTCCCTTTTAGGAGATCGGTAAATAAAATTAGCACTTATACAATTAAATTACTATTTTTACCTAACGACGGCTAAGAACAGTAGGCTTTTCAACCCTCCAGCAAACTGAAGTACTATTTCATAGAATGGAGGCAGAAAGTCATAACTTCTTACAACGTATCTGAGTAGGGGAGGCCAGATGGAAAATATTCTAGAGCTGTAACCACCAGCTCAAGTGCCAAGGGACAATAGACCTAATTGGCTTAGCTATAAAGTCTAATATCAAATGTTGGCACTTACTAACTCTTGAGACAAAGTTTTTCATCCTTGCCAATATAATAAATGCCGTGAATGAAAAACCGTGTTTACGTTTTTACGGTAAAACGGCTAAACCAATTACGATGAATTTTACTATGGAAATATTTTTCAAATAGAGACGACATGGTATGGTATAGAATTCATTCTGATTCGTGTTTTTTTTTAGAAATGATCAAACCGTGGAAAAAGCTTGTATTTTTAACATATTTTTTGATGAAAAAAAGCACAGCAAACGCCATTGTATAAAAACCCGTAGATTTAACGAACTGCGAAAACTATTCCACATGCATCTTTTTTTTTATTTCATATTTTTACCACAGAGTATTTAGCATTCCGCACTTCCTGGCTTGAAATAAAATTTAAAAATATTCATTCTGCACACAGAAAAAAATACCGTGGCGCACCACGTTTTGAACCTACCGATGTATCAAGTATAGATTCATTCGAATATCAACTTTAATTCATGAATAATAAAGTCGTATTTAGATTAAAGAGGAAGCGATTTTCCTATGGTTTTGTTCGCGGTACAAATAATAAGCGAAGGGAGAAATTCTAAATTTGAAATTGCTTTATATATTTGAATTTTTCTTTTCTATTGAGAATGGATATTGGCGGGATAATATTGTGAAGTAACAATTTCACTATGCAGACCTATTTATTCAGAGATTGTGAATATAATTCTTCGATCGAGACCCGTTTTACAGGTGCCAGATAAAGTTCTGGATAGCTATCTTACAGATAATCTAAAAATAAATAACAAAAATAGTAATTCAGGACCTAAAATCCTACAGACAAACGTAAAACACCATTTTATCCTATTAGTGTTTACAGTACGGTTCAATTCAGAACTACAGCAATGGACATAGACAACAGCTGTATTTAAGTAATTAAGTTGGACAAAGTGTTGGTTAAGTGAGAGTCAAAACATACAACCAAAGTTTAAACAGCTGTTTAATAGAAACAATGGTTTTAATTGTTCTGGAAATGTTTTTATTTGTACTTGCCTATCTATTTTTGAAAATTAGGAAATGTAGAGACGACAGCACATCAAATTTCTGCAATCGATTTTCAACCTTATGACAATAGAGGTAGGTTAATGTTCGATTGGTTTTTGACAGATTCGTATACGTTGACCTGCTGTCGTCTATACAATGTAATTATTATCTTACTAGTTGTATCTAGTGGATCCAGTCGCGTCCCCAGGGAACTACTTTTTGCGCGTGGATAAAAAGTAGCCTATGACATTTCTTAGGGTCTATCTGATCTAATTGTGTGCCAAACATTTAAATTGATTCAGTAGATTTAGCGTGAAATCCGAACAGACAGACTGACAGAGGGAGTAAGTTTAGTATTTATTTATAACATTAATTAAGGATTGAGCACATTTATTTAATACTAGCCGTTTTCCCGCGGTTTCACTCGCATCCCGTGGGAATTACTGCCCGTACCCGGATAAAATGTAGCCTATGTCACTCGTGGATAATGTAGCTTTCGAATGGTGAAAGAATTTTTAAAATCGGTCCAGTAGTTTTGAGCCTATTCATTACAACCAAACAAACATACAAACAAACAAAGTTTTCCTCTTTATAATATTAGTATAGAAAAACAAAATATTTTTTTCCAGTTAGCAATTCCCGCCATCACTCATCAACTTAAACCACAGACAAACTAGAGTGGGGGGAGACAAAACTCGTAAATATGTCGGGTTTTATAGTAACGCGCCCCTGACAGGGGTTCGTGGAGGGTGGCAACCCTGAGTTTTTACTTGTTTTCTACAATCTGACTTTGTTAGGCACGATTTCTTGATTGCTGATCCGTATTAGAGATGTATAGTAAGGTAATCAGTCTAATTTTCCAGCCTCCTTTTGTTTTGAGGGTAAGGCGTGAAATAAAGGGTAAGTTTTTAAATAGGGTAACTCTAGACTTTTTTTAGTGTTGAATGGCTGAGTAATATCTTGAGCTGGATGGAGTTGAATTATGATGGATTAGTTGTGTTTCAATGATAATTATATTTTAATCAGAAAGATTATATACATAGCATGAACATTATTTTGTGATTATTACAAGCAGACCTAGAGATGTGCCGTTGCCGGCAATATTGCCCAAAGTGAGAATATTGGTAGCAATATTGCTTGCCAATAATTCCACTTTGGGCAATATTGCCGGAAATATTGCTACCAATATTCCTACTTTGGGCAATATTGCCGGCAACGGCACATCTCTACAGCAGACCCCAATTTTAGCATGAAATTTTCGTTTTTTTCCCTTACAATCTTATATCAACAAAATGAATCTTCTTAGCCTATCGTCCCACTGCAGAACTTATTTTCGTGCAGAGAAGGAATGAAAAGTTGCATTGGGAAATACTTGCCTGACCTGGAATCGAACCTGCACAATCGCAATTAAGTTGCCTAGAGGCCACCATGACTTCTTAGCCCATAATAGCTTTATTTGATACGAGAATATTTAGTATTTACTAATGACCACTTAGGCCTTATTTGCATAGATATGCAAAAACTGCTTGTAATAGACGAAGCTAAAAATACCAGGTGTTTAAGTCTGGTTGGACTGGGAACAACGGGTTTTCTTGTGTTATTAATTCAAGTTGCCGCCATTTATATTTGAATTGAAACGAAATAGTGTGAACAGAATAAGTAGCCTCTTTCTGGCGCAGTCGGATAAAAATGCTTAGTGACGACTGGTTTCGTAATTATGAATGAAGCTAGTGTTTTAATTAGGTAAGTGAATAAGACCTGTAAGTACAGGATATTTTTAATCTAGCAGTTTCCCGGGGGTTTCCCTACACCCGAATAAAAACTAGCTTATAGCCTTCCTCGGTAAATGACTAAGACTGAAAGATTGGAGAAATCGGATTTTCAAATCGGACTTATTAGTCCAAATTACCGATTGGTAATTTCTGAAATTAGCGCATTCGATGAAACAGCTTATTTCTCAGTTATTCCTCATATTTTTTTAACCAATACAAATAGATTTTTTGAACTAAATACATAATAATTTTCCTCAAAAAACGTTATGCCAACAATATAATTAAAACCAAGAACAAAGGTTCGCCATAAATCAATGCAGTATAACGATAGATATAATTGGTTACGTCTCCCGTGGTGATGATTGAACCACTGGGCAGAGACAAACCACAGCGATGGTGGCAGAAGGTTCAAAGTATTCACAGTTTTGTGGTAAAAAATATACTAACATCCAAATTGAGAACCAACTCCCGGGAAGTCGGTTTGTAAGAAATTATTGTGAGGGGACTTGGTACAATTTAATTCTGAGAGTTTTAAGAGATGAAGTTGACATGGTATTCAGGATTCCGTACCCAAATGAAAAAACGGGGCCCTTTTACTAAGACTTCGCTCTCTATCCGTCTCGTCAGGCTGTACCTCATGAACCGTTTTAACTAGACAGCTGAAATTTTCACAGATGGTGTATTTCTATAGCCGTAATAACATTAAAAGAGAATGAAATAAACACAAGGGGCTCTTGTAAAACAAATGCGGTTTTATATGCGTTTTTCTCGACATTAATAAACGGAACCTCTAGTGAGCGAGTCCAACTCTCACTAGCCGGTTTTATCTTATAAACATCGCATATTTTGTTATAGATGTCGCTACATAACAAAGTATGCATCACTAAAAAGGTTTAGTTCAAAATGGACCTTTTTAATTATCTGTTTATTGGGACAGGCGCCGTGGGCGGAGCAAGGGCTACCTGAAGGTCCGAAACAAAAAATACAATAATTAAACATAATATATTTGGCAATATGCTTCCTCTATGTGGGCTGGAATTTGTAATAGTTAGTGCATTCTTCTTAATTAGGTTGGAGATTTTTTTTATTTTGTCTCCATATTGTATTTGAGTTATTGGTTACTCATTGATGAACTGCCAAACTGCCTCGTTGGTCTAGTGGTCGCATAGCGCGAATGCCGTGCCACGGGTCTCGGGTTCGATTCCCGGGTCAGGCCGAAATCGCTTTGTGGGTTTTAGAAACTTTCACAAAGCAGCCTGGAGTTTGGAAGTTGGCGGTGTTACACCCCCGTGCCTGGGAGGGCACGTAAAGCCGTCGTCCTCGATTGTTACTCAGTAGCAGTCGTAGTTATAATTCCACGTCAGAGGCCGTCAGGCGGATTTGAGAAAACTCTGACACTAGGGCTTGTCATGTGATTAAACCTGCAGCGAGTGAGATAAGAAGAAGAAGATTGATGAACAAGAAAGAGGATATACAAGTAAGGAAAGATTGTTCTTATTACTAATACATTTAAGATAATAATACATTTTTCATGATTCAACTAGCTTCAGAAAGATTTTTTTTCTTGAGATTAGCTCTGTAGCTCTACTTATAATCCTCTAAATATTAAAAATTGGAAAGTTAGTGAGGATGTATGTATGTTTATTACTCTCACATCCAAATGGCTGCACGGATTTTGATGAAAATTGGAAGTAATAAAGCCGAATACAGAATAAAATAATAAAGAACACTTTATATCCGAGTAGTTCCCTAAGTAAATGAGTGAAACCGCAGGCAGAATTGGTAGAAAATAAGATGCAGAAATACTTCAATGTTTAAGTTTTTAAATAAGTAACATTAAAGGCACCTAAGGTAGGTAATTAAGTTTTATCAGCAGGTAACTTGTTTTAAGGTATAAAAGCATTAAGATAATTAAGTAATGAATCACTTTAGATAAAGTTAGAGTTCATCGACCCAGTGTGACTGAGTAATATTTAAGTTTGTAGGTAACTAAATTCTGGACATTATATTACTGTATTTTTTTTAATGTATCCTTGATTTTATTATACATACAAAACAAATGTGCTGACATAATAAAAATAAGTGTGTATGTAAATCTATAAGTACTAATATTATAAAGTTGAAGAGTTTGTTTGTTTGAAAGCGCTAATCTCAGGAACTACTGGTCCAATTTGAAAAATTCTTTCAGTGTCAGATAATACATTTATCGAGGAAGGCTATACAATACTTTTTATCCACGGGATGCGGGTGAAACCGCTGGCAGAAGCTAGCTTTTGATAACCTGATTACAATATTGTTCGGATTACAGAATAGATACTATTATTAAATTATTCAGAAGAATGTTAGTACATATTTTACATAAAAAAGAGGAAATGCTTTGGTTTAAAAAAAGTCATAAACAAAAATTGTCATAGATAACATTCTTAACTGGCTAATGGCCGGTTTCTGAGTCTCGCTATCGAAAGGTTATCTATTCATTTTTAAGGGAAAATGAATAGATAAACCACCAATAAAGGTGTTCAGAAACTGGCCATAAGGCAATTACAGAATATTCTCATTATGCCTCAGAATTCTAAATGGCTTCAATGTTATGTTTTTTTATAGTGTTTGGCACAAACATAACATTATTTATCAACTCAATACATTCCCCTGTCTGCCAATTACAAAGAATTTTATGAAATAAACAAAATATGATCACATTTATGGCAAAATTTTGTTATGCATGCGTAAATAAGTGGATAAGATCTAAAATCCAGTCCCTTTCTGCTTAATTTGGTATCAATTAAAATAACTTTTAGTTTTTATCAAAATTTATGATCAATTTTATATCGTGCAACTAGATGGGCCGTATAGATAGCACTTTAGACGATAAGATAGTTACTACGTTGTATTAGGATACCTACTTAATGCATGAATTAATAATTGTTCTCCAATATGAAGTTCTGTTTTACAAAATTCAAGAATAGATAAGTCTTTAGTGAGTCTTTAAAAGCGAAAATTAAATGAAGACAAACCGACAACTGACACGGGAGGTATTAAAACTAAACAATCGGTATTCCAAATTCAAACCGAACCATAAAAACACGCGTCTCCGTTCATAACATCAAACGAGGCAAAGGCATTCTCGGAACGTCCGCACACTGTCAACATCAAAGCGTGTCGGCTTCCACAGAAACGTGCAACAAATTATGTATTCTAACAAATTCCCATTAATATCTGCACGGAATGACCGTAAGGACCTATAAATAGCCCACCAAAGGGCTCAAAGGATGCGACTTACCGGATAGAAGGAGCATAACCAGCAAAAACGATCGAATCACGCACATTTTAACGCACTTTATCACATAAAATTGCAACACTTGCTAATGATATTCGTTTTGTAACTTGAACACGTCCATTTTTTGTTTAAATTAAGTTAGGCAGGCATGTTTGGTAGTGAGAATGTGGATGTAAACAATATGCAAGGGCCACGACCGGCCGGGCGCCGAGAGTACGATGAACAAAGTTGACGAACTCGCCGGAGGACGGAGCTTCAAAGCCGCTTTCACAGACAGCACACATTTAAACAAAAGCTGTTCACGGACGCACACTAATACAATTGAGAGATTCCAGACAGCGGCTAACTTCATTGCATATTTGACAGTTCATTCACACCGTCTTGCTTAGGAAACCTTACTAATAATTTTAAATAAATAATTGTTTAATGATAAATTTAATTCGTTTTTATTTATATCACTTTTGTAATATCTAAAGAATATTGCTACTATTTTTTGAGCAAAAAATTTTTACATTCTAATCATCATAATACTTTCAACGTAGTTTGTCTACGCAACGGTAGATGGCAGTGTAGTTGACAGCATTGTATTATCGCTACTCCACGACAGATGGTAATATTTATTTTAGTGGAGCTACTCAACACTAGATGGCGGTGTATGTTGCATATAATCTAAGTATTTATGCTATTCCCCTTTATGATTTTGGAGAAGAAATAGGAGGGTCATGATAAAACATTACTGATAACAAGAAGAAATCAAAACTAATTACCGGTAGGTATGCAATGATTAACATCTTTCCAAACAAAGATATTTTTTTTTAGATTTATACCACATGTAACAATGATAATGAGTATGTGAAGTTTGCTTGAATTATAACTGAATAATGCACATACAAGCTATGGATAGATTGAGTGTACTGACTTGCATGTAACTTTATCATCAAATAGATACACAGATAACACTATCTTTCCTTTGTTATGATATTTTTAATGCACTTTTATGATTGTTTATATATATCATGCACTGTGTTGTATCGATAACACAATGATTTGTTCATTAATCATATGATGAATATCTGTCTTGTTAATTTTAAAAGGTTCAATGAAAGCCAAAAAATATAATTAAACATTCTTTTTATTACTAAAGTGATGCTTTGCAAATGTCTGCCCAACAATCAGCGGAAACACTAATGTGGCATCCGCATACAATTTGACCGGAGTCGCATTTGGTCTGATCTTGCCCCAAGAGACAGCTTCATCAGGTCTTGCACCAGCATCGCTGCCATCAAACTCGCTAGCAGTATTTATGTACACCGCAAAATCTGCTCCATTTCTCATTAAATTTGCATTACAAATATGATGTTTTATAACACCACCTCCTAATATAATCATACCCGTATTGTTGGCTTTGACAGCCATCGTATTCAGCCTCCTTAGATCACCTAAAATGTCTATGATAAGTCCTGGCCGCTTATAAGAGTGGAAGTACATCATATCCCCTAAAGAGCCGTCGGTTAGCGCAGGACTGAATATTGGGATGTTGTTCCTCCAAGCCCAGTAGCATACCGAGCTCTCATCGTTTATCTTTTCACCTAATCTCGCAATAATTCGTGAAGGAGACCAAACAGTACCGTTCTGCATCTGTTCATCAAGCATTTCGTCAAGTAACGGTGTAACCCACTCTTCAAATTTGCAATAATTATCATTAGGCACTAATAAGTTACCGATCCTGTTAATGCCGCGGGTTCTCAACATTTTCCCGCTCAAATTGAAGTCACCGACATACGTGGGCGCGAGGCATTTTATAAAATCTTCTTCTATCCCACCAGCAGTAGTGACTACACAGTCTACCAGCTTGTTTTTCACCAAAAACCGCAGCGTATCACGCAGTCCTGAGGATATCATGTTAGACGTGTAACCCAGAAATATAGTACAGTTCGTCTTCTTCTTTATAAACACATCTTCTTCATAAGGGTCACTGGTTTCTTCAGTTAACGGTACCGCACGACATTTAAGCATTTTGTTGATCTCTTGGACCGCATTACCGAAGTTGGTGGCTTGGAAACCTGATCTGGTGAAGCTCTCGAGTATTTTGTTGTAATCAGTACCATTCTCCCAGTCGTAACCTGATACGATGGGTGTTTCAGCAGGCAGTTCTTGACTTGGCAACAGAACTGCGTTTACAGCGACGTTCGGAGCGAGATTGCTCGGCTTACACGCAGGAGTAGTTACATCCATAATTATAACTAGCAATATGCACTAAACTAGCATATTAATTAAAAAGATCGACGGAAAATTCAGATTTTCTTCAATGTTTTTACGACTAATTAAAATGTCAAACTCAATTTGTTTTTCAATATCAAAGTCACATTGCAAAGCTGACAGCTGTCAAATACGTTTCGTTATTTGCTAGGCATATTTATTGTCTGCTATTTATTTAAATAATAAGGGGAAAGCGCTTATTTGAATAACTTTAACAATTGTTTGATAATAACTTAACTAGTATATAATCGCGTGTATCGGCGTCCACGCGCACTCCTGAGACATTGCATGAGGTAGTAAAACAGCACTCCGTGCTGGGACTACGGAAGAATTTGGATGGTATTGGGTAATAATCCTGCACATCCTTCTACCTCTCCCCAATATCAAGCCCAAACAAAATAAATAAACTCACCATCTTTTTATCTACCACCTATAAACCTAGTGACTTCCTTATAAAAATACATCTATCTAAATACTTATACTCCTACACATGATTAAATAAAAGTACGCTTACTTAATGGTTTTATCGACGCCTGTCGGAGATTGATCGATCATCGGCACTATAAACACACATTAATCAATATTGCGTAACATACAGGAACACACGTTACGTTATAAAATAACTTAAGTGCGCTCGGAAACTTCGATTCAATCAATAAGTATTATCCTCGGTATTGCTTAAGACACTGTTTTCATTGTACAAAATCAATCTACTGCAAGTAAATGAGGGAAGTTTAACTGATTTTAATTAACTTTCAAAGTTATCAAGAAGAGATTAAACCTGCTCACTTATTTCATCATCATCTGCCTAGCCTTTTCCCAACTATATTGGGGTCGGCTTCCAGTCTAACCGGATGCAGCTGAGAACCAGTGTTTTACATGGAGCGACTG
>NWSH02000571.1:564475-580639 GCA_002382865.2 Heliothis virescens
AGTGTTTTACATGGAGCGACTGCCTATCTGACCTCCACAACCCAGTTACCTGGGCAATCTGGCACCCCTTGGTAAGACTGGTTGTCAGACTTACCTGCTCACTTATTTAACATTATAAATCTGTTACTTAAGTATGTCTGTCTTATTGGATTTTTATTTGCTTAGCTTTCGTTCAATTTTTGATGGCCCATTTAGTGAGGAAGACGGATCCTTTTTCTCTGGATGCGAGGAGTATTTCACACAGGATACGGGTAAATCCTACCTTTGAAGGAAGCTAATAAACTATGCTTTTAATAAAAGTGCATTGTACAGACAACAGCACATCAAGTTACCACAATCTGTCAAATTTTATCAATCAATCATTAACCTTCCACTATTGTGATAAGCTGCTGTCGTCTGTACTTAAATTATGCCAAAATACATAACAACAAGAATGTCATTAGAAATACCGGAAACAACCAAAGCGTATTGTTATTCCTATTGTCATAAAATCAAATTCGATTCATGCAATACACATCTAAGTTCGCATGAATAATTTAATTCACGATGTTCATTATGTAACAAGTTAAACAAAAATAACTGCGGACTACTTAGAGCATTCAACCTATTGGATGCGGCGAGCAAAAATCTCTATGAGAGTTTGCTAATTTGTATAAATTAATCAAGTAGAGTTAATGTTTAAGATTGCGCAATACTTTTAATTGTAATATTGAACAATATTATTGTTCGTCTATTTAGGGTCCGCGTACCTAATGCAACAAGTTGTAATAACTCGCTCATGAATTTTCAACCGTCTTTCTAAACAGGACGGGCTTCTCCATTAGACAGCGTATTATTATCAGTCACATCGTTACGCATTTGCGTGTGTTTATACGACAAAATTAAAAAATACAAGCATAATCTTGGCACAAAATGCTCTTCTACACTCGACAGCAGGTCAACCTACCCGAAACTGACAAATTTCACCAAACAAATATTGACCTTTCACTATTGTGATAAGGTTGAAATTCTATTGAAGAAATTTAACAGATTGTGGTTACTTGATGAGCTGTCGTCTGTACTTTTGACAAAGGGAAGTCAGAGGGCTATCCAGTTTTTTCAACGATCTAAGAACAAAATTAACTACGGAGCATTTGTAACAAGTTTTTACTTAATAATTGTCAATGTACGTCGTATGCATGCAGGAAGTAAGCTTGGAATTTTAGAATAAACGGCCGCCAGTAGGAATCTTAACTGTCGGCGCACGCGCCCATATTGAGTTATAGGGATGGCACTTGCAGTTTTTGAGTACCTAGTTATCGATTTGTTAATGTCTTGTAATAATTAACTTATAGGTTTCAGTATTGATCTATTTCAGGTTTTCTTTACTTAAGCATTTTAATAAAGGAAATGTAGAAAGTATGTAGAAGCTAAGCTGTTGAACATATGTACAATATAAAATGCTTGGTGGTTTTGTCAATATGTTAATTCCTGTTAATATCTCCTGGACACTGGTCACATCGCATTGTGCAGGCTAGGTTCTACTGACGTTTTTATATGCTGTATCTCTTTTTTTTATCGATGGGAAATCATCAGATGACCCCTCCTGCTGTGGGTGCAGCGTGAGGGAGTGTCAGACTTTTACTGACTAAAACCCACCACGTTCCTTCGGGAGGCCTTTGTGTGCCAGGGACAAAGTAACTCTTTCAAACAACCAGCAGCCTCGGCAGGGTCTGGCCCTAGTGGGCCCTGCTGTGATAAGCTGTACCTCTGAAACCAACTTTAAGATCTATCATCTAACATAAACATAAATAACAACTTATCTACATTAAAATCTAATCTCAAACTCAACGTGACAAGTAATAGACAACCCTACGTTTACTTTCTACGTGACGTTCTGTGACGCAATCGACCAGAGATAATCGTAGATCGAACGCCGCTCCTAATTACCTGATGCACAAATGTATGTAGGCGAGTTCGCACCAGGTTAGATAATATAGACAACAGGAGACGACATTGTTGTGCCTTCCCCTTCTGCTAATGTAGTGGTGGATGTATCGTAGTGGACCCTGTGGGCTTACCCATACAGCCCTCATATTCTTGTGACGTCACACTTATTTTTGTTTTATGTACATACTCCCCCTTGTGTAGGTACTTCCATATATGTATAATCCCTTATGTACTTCCGTAAGTACCCGAAGATAATGAATGAAAATGTGAATCGATTTGATGTTACAAACTTATTTGGGGATCTGCTGCTGGACCCACCCCAAAGTTGATACTCGTATGTGCAGACACCAGCACATCAACCTACTCTATCCCTCCAATCGCATGTGAGTCAAGTTTATGTTTGCGTGTAACGATAATTGTTACGTTATCTTTCCCTCGCGCATAAATTGACTGAATTTTTCGCATAAAGATTTGTGCTCATGGCGGTTCCAGTGATTAAATGCTCCGAGGGCACCTGGTTATCCAAAGCTTTTGATTTATGAAATACATAACTGACAGATTATTTATGGCCGACGTGTTGCTGACTTTGTTGTGCCACTTCTTCTTGTTGGCAAAAATGTTACGAGTGATAAAGGGTGGGCGTTTGAAATATTCGATGTTGTTATACCTAAATGAGTATTTAAGTGCAGCATGCGTGTAGATTGCTGCTTTTCTAAGGCTATCAATGTTTAAATGGGCAAGAAATTGACCTTTACAGCGCTTTCATACCGGTGGATTTTCCGTTCGGTTTTTCCGAGCGACACGGTGGTGTCGTAGGTACGAGGATTTCAAGAAAACAATTGACAACTCCCTATATAAAATTAGATTTTGTGTCGCGCATAAATCCGCTAGTGTAAAAGCCCTGTTCGAAGATCAATTACAGAAAATACGAAAAGATAGCACCTCTTTGCTTTGAGATTAAGTCATTTTAATTGGTAATTAAAGAGCTGAATAATAACAAACCATTCTATAGTGCTTCGCAAAAATATAACATCAAAAGCCTTTCGCTCATATTTCTCAAGTAAGTACATATACTTAAAGCAAAAAGTCCATCACGTCCAACCTTAAATTCCATGGCTAATCTTTCAATTCATATAACATAGCTAATCGCCCCACTTACTTTCGCTCGCGGCTTTCCTTACGTCATGTACAAAAAGTTGATTACGCACTATTAAGTACAACTTATTTTTAATACTAGCTGTTCTTCGTGGTTTTACTTGCGTCTCGGAGATTTCCTTCCACGATAAATAGATCATTTAATCTATACTAATATTATAAAGCTGAAGAGTTTGTTTGTTTGAATGCGCTTATTTCAGGAACTACTGGTCCGATTTAAAAAAATCTTTCAGTGCTAGATAGCCCATTTATCGAGGAAGGTTATAGGCTACTTTTTACCCGGGTACGCGTAGTAGTTCCCACGGGACGCGGGTGAAACCGCTGGCGGAAGCTAGTAATAAATAATTAAATTGTAAATAGGGAATAGCTGTGTTGCTGGGAAGTTTGTTCATCACTACTAATTCCCAGCCATAACACAAGAAAAGGGATTTTAGGGGTTCTGTCCATTTGTAATTTTGAAGGTGAAAAAGTGCCATTAATTAATCTACTTTCAATTAAAGATTTTGACTTTAACTTTGAAGGAATTGTTCAGATCGGTACAGTAGTTATTGAGCGCTTTAAAGCAACCAAAGAAACTAGTTATTGTACCGGCTTAGGCATATGACATGTGGTCTGTCGCTCCCACTTTCGCTGCCTCTGTCAAAACCACTTCAACGTCATCTAACATCGTCAGACGACCAAAGAAATGCCAGTACAGGCATAATTTAAACAAACAATTGACAACTTAACCAATAGGCCATTACAAAACGACATCTACGAACTACGAACAATACAGTTGCGGAATTAAAGGCCCGTTAACACATTGCGATTTCATTGCCCGTTGCTTGCCATTTTATTGCAGCAAGATGCTACTTGCACTGTAAACGTAATCGTGCAATAGGTAAATGGTCGTCTGTCAAATATTCCTGCAATAAAATGGAAAGCAATGGGCAATGAAATCGCGATGTGTAAATGGGCCTTTAGTTTGAAGCACACTTCAATACTTAGCACTTGCACATTGCAAGATGCGTTGACCTGTGATGGCAGCTCAAAAACTCGTTTGCATAGCTCATTATAGTTTCTGCAAGACATTGCACTTACAAGCTGCAATATTATGCAGACGATGCTAAATTGTGATGTTAACTTCCACTTGAATAAAGAAGAAAATGTTCTTTAGAATGTATTGTAAAATAATAAAATAAGTGCCAAGCCTTTTCCTGCCAACTATGTTGGGATTGGCTTCCAGTCTAAGCGAATGCAGCTGAGAACCAGTGTTTTACATGGAGCGACTGCCTGTCTGACCTTCACAACCCGGGCAACCCGATACCCATTTTTAAGACTGGTTGTCAGACTACCCGTAACGACGGTCAAAGATGGTCAAATGACAGCCGGGATCCACTAGTTTATCATGCCTTCCGAAACAAGGAAGAACTCGTTGTGGCAAGATGGTCCCATCCGGACAAACCGCGCCAAACGTTGCTTAACTTTATGATTAATCGATCCGCGCGGCTTTAACTTAGCCACAAGCTCTTCTTCTAGTATTTCTGTAAAATAATAAATATTAAATAGGTAATCTTAGATACTTAATATTATAAGGCTGAAGAGATTGTTTGGTTGAACGCGCTAATCTCAGGATTTAATGGTCCGATTTGTACATTCTTTCGGCGTTACATAGCTTATTTATCGAGGAAGGCTACAGGCTTTTTATTCGGCTGCGCGTAGTAGTTCCCACGGGATGCGGGTGAAACTGCTGGCGGAAGCTAGTTTAGATATAATCTGCCAGTTATCATCGTTGGTCCAGTGATCTCTGCTTGAGGTTTTGGATCGACTCTCGGGCCGAAATGGCTTTAAATATTTTAAATAATTTTCCTAAAGCAGCGCTGAATCTGGAAATTGGTGGTCTGGTCATACACCCGTGCATCGAAGAGAATTCTGTAATGAAATCGAATGGTAACATCAGTCAGTCTTACGCAATATATGTTAAGTATCCATACAATTGAATAAGTTTCACAGCTATGTGCGAAGTGAATTTTGTTACTAACATTGTGGAGTAATCTTTTTTTAGTATAGGTTTTATCTACATATTAACTCATCTAAAAAAGCCTTACCATTTAGACGCGCTAAAAAAATTCAGTAACTGAAGCAATTTGCATATTATTATTAGGGTTAAATCTCCAAACAGCTATCCTTCAACTAACTTTGCTTGCCTGAAATCAGCTATTTGATATCTCGCGCATGCACTGTGGTGTTTCTAGGTATTCCTCGAATTGCAACTGTTTTGAAGCGCAACTCTTAGTTTTGAATTGTTATCGGGGGCGATACTAAAAGGTGCGCTTCGAGGAATAATAAAGGTGCGCTTCATTAGATGCTCTTCAAAACAGTTGCGCTTCGAGGAATATCTCGGTGTTTCTTTTGTACATTTGATTATTGCACAGTCATTAGCCACTGACTCCAATAATAATAATGGAACAAATAACGGAGCCCTTTAAGCTCAGATTACTTGCGGCCGGTAATGACAATATGATTGCCGTCATTATATGTTACGTTTAGCTGACAATTTGTATCACTAACGGCCAGTTTCACAGGTCCCAGATAGAGTTCTAGATAGCTATCTGACAGATAACGCTACAGAAAAGTAATCAAAATTAAATGCCACTGTCAGATAGTTATTTAGAATTTTATCCGGAACCTGTGAAACTGGCCGTGTATATTTAGACTAATAGTGCAGACAAGATTTTATGATTATCAATGTGGACTATTGCTGGATTGGATATGGATTGTCATCCCATCGGGTTATGAGAGTGATGGAATAAGGAGTGCACCTGTGTCTACGCAAATGCTTGTGCACTAAGTAATATGTCCTGTGCAGCTGGCTGATCTCCTTATATGAGAACAGCCGCCGTGGCCGATAACCGGCTAGGACGCCATCATCACCAGATTTGTGAGGGAGTGTTAATTATCTATATTCATCTGTTAATAATTTTTACTTCTAGGCAATGTTCCAATCTTGCCAAATCATGAGTGGTCTACTTAAACCGATTCATCTACGTTTGTTTACGACCTCAAAAACTATTTTAATCAATACACATCTCATCTGACATAATACCAAAGTATTACTTTCAATTCACGAACCGGTTACTATTACTTGAACAAAAAATATAAACTCTACCGTGGGACCAATATATTTTGACACTTATTTAGTTTTTGACAGTTGATTTGACAGCTCAACTTACACTGGGCACACTGTAATTAAAAAGTTACATCAACTTTTTCGCACGCTTGTTTGTAAATAAGTGTTTTAAACTTATATTATAATAGTTATGTCATTCTTTAATTGTTGTTTTTATGTTTAAGCCGCCATCTTGATAGTGATCTCAATAAGAAAGTATAACAATGTGTTAGGTTGTCATTTTCGCGCGTAAATAGGAATTTCTTTTTAGGCACGTTCACATTCTCACGTTAGGATCTTAATCTATGCAATTTAAAGTACAGACAACAGCACATCAAGTTATCACAATCAGTCAAATTTCTGCAATCGATTTTCAACCTTATCAGAATAGTGGTAGGTTAATGTTTGATTGGTAAAATTTGACAGATTCGGGTACCGTGACCTGCTGTTGTCTGTACATACCTCCTTATCTTAACTGAAATAAAAAAATACTTTGAGTTTTTTTATCGGTCAATAATTCTCAATTTATCAAAACAACTCTGGGTTCGGGAAAAATCCCTTCACTGACACCCTTTTTTGACGGGATTTGCTTATTGTTTTTTACATTTTTAAATTAAACAATTCTTCTTCTTCTTTTGGTGCCTCTTCATTCCTGAAGGTTGGCCGTCAGCTTTTCGTACTCCTCTTAAATAATGCACGTTTTAATTAGCTTGAAATACGCAAATCACTGTTAATTTATTGTTTAGACAGCTTATATAAAAAAAATCTTCATCTATACTCCCCTTTAGGATGTCCTGCCTACTTGCCGGGGCTGCAGGAGTGTTCGTGCGAGTTACCACGGCCCACGTACACAGAGGGCTCCAGAAGGAACCCGGTGGGTTTTAGTCAGTAAAAGTCTGACAGTCCCTCACGCTGCACCCACAGCGGGAGGGGTCATTTGATGATTTCCTACAGAAAAAAAATATCCTGCGTATTTTACAATGACCTACTAGTATAGTAACATTACATTGTTATAGGAAGATACGTAACAGGCAATGGTACTAAGATCTCGGCAGATGAGGAAATAAGCTCATTAGTTTCCGTAAAACAATAGCTACGTAGCTGGTAGCAGACCATGAAATTAGCCAGGAAATACTGAGATATTGCAGACATATTGTAGTGTCTATAATAGTTTCTGCGAATCGAAATGTTTGATAAACTGATCACCGTTAAAGAACAAGCAGTCTTGATGCTTATTTTTTATTTAAAAAAAATCTACATACAAAATTAATAAAATCGATGTTTGTTGGTACTACTTTATTGGGGTCCACTTCCAGTCTAACAGAATGAAGCTGATTACTAGAATTTAACATGGAGCGATAGCCTATTTGACTAGCTCAACCTAGTTACCCCGGCGACCTAATAGCCCTCGGTAAGACTGGTTGTCAGACTTTCAGCTTCCTTACTATTCCTCTGACAAAAATATTCAAATGACAGCCGGGACCCACCATTTTATCGTGCTTTCCAAAACATCGAGAAACTCGTCCTGACAAGACGGTCAATTGGTCACCCATCGACGGATCGACCGCGCCAAACGTTGCTTAACCTTATGATGCGGCTGTTACTTGCCCACGTCAAAGATCCTGTCACAATGAACCATTTCACTAGT
This sequence comes from Heliothis virescens, assembly GCA_002382865.2. Classification (NCBI taxonomy): domain Eukaryota; kingdom Metazoa; phylum Arthropoda; class Insecta; order Lepidoptera; family Noctuidae; genus Heliothis; species Heliothis virescens. Next base: position 572,356 of record NWSH02000571.1, read on the forward strand.
AATCTAAAAATAGTTCACCCACAAGGAAAGCCGCGTGTAAGTTGATAGTGTGAAAGTGTAATGATATCTGCTCAGTTTCCATATAATCCACGTAATGTGGGCTGCATCTAGGGCTCATTTCATTAGCCTTGATACACGGTACACATATTGTGCAACTACATGCAATTTTAAGTCGTTTACCTATGGTTAAAAATGTTTGAAGCCGGAATTGTGGTATAGTCAAAAAGCGTTATTTAAAGTAGGTTAAAAAACAGCATTTTTCGAACTTCAAAATTAGAATAGACAGCTTTTGCCTGCCTGCCCTCACCACTTATTGGGAATAGGAAGTGATGCAACAAACTCTCCAGTAACAGCATTTTGATCTAGTGGTCGCAAAGCGCGGTGCGTTGCAAAAAGCGTTCTGTGCAGGGAAACTCAATTACGATTCTGAAAATTTCAACTGTGTAAATATCACGGTTCCAGAGATAAAATATTAGAAATGGTCTTGAATAAGAGAATCCTGCCTGCCCCTACCCTTTGCGTACGGAACCCTAAAAAACATTAAACAAATACGAAACAATAACACATGTTATTATATCTTACAAACTGCAGTTGTATTAGCAACATCTACAACTGCAACCATAAACAATTGATTTATGGTATCGTCCTAAAAGCGAAGTAGAGTGTATCGTATTGTTGCCGCTATTTCCGCGGGTTTCATCAAATACTAGATTATGTCTGGATGCAGGAGAGACATTATCTTCGTCATTATATTGAGATCTATTGTAATTTCTTAACTTTTTTGCTTTTTTTAAAAGCTGAAGAGTGGGTTTGTTGGTTAGTTTGAAAGTGCTAATCGCAGGAACTACTGGTTCGATGTTGAAAAATATTTCAGTTTTTGATAAATAAGTAAGTATTACATATCGAGTACACATAGGTACCGAAAGATATAGGGTAGCTTTTTGGCATCCATACATTTCAAAAATTCAGCAGCTTTCCATAAAATAATGTTGTAGTCCGTTAGAAATTACACCTTTTTGATTTAAATTCTAGTACAGACGACAGCACATCAAGTTACCACAATCTGACAAATTTCTGCAATAGATTTTCAGCCTTAACGCAATAGTGGAAGGTAGATGTTCGATTGGTAAAATTTGACAGATTGGTATACGTTGACCTGCCGTTGTCTGTACTTAAAATCCAGGAAGTCTTTATAGTTCTAAAATGTGGTTTTAGATAGGTATTTAATGTTTGTTTTTCTTTTTTTGTGGTTTATTTACATATATTTACAACATATTTATTCTATTACAAAAAAAAAAACATAAACTAAGAACTAAAAAGCGTCAAAGAATTCCTCCCCATCGCTGTCGACCGGGAGCGTGCCCAAAAGGCTGGCAGCATAGATAACAATGTTAGATAGTTTAGATAGGTAGCTCTTCAATTTTGAATCCGAGTTATACCGCGATAGCAACGTGCCGTCTTAATCAACTTAGGACTTTCCCTTTTAATAAAACGCTCTAATGTGTAACGTATTGCAGTGTGGATTAATTTAATTGACATTGTTATTGTATAACAGTAGATTCACTCGCATCCTGTGGTGTACTTCCCGCATATGGGTAAATAAATATTAGGCTCTTCCCACAGAAATATTTTTTCAAATAGAATTTGCAATTCCTGAGATTAGCGCGTTCAAGCAATTAAACAAATTTTTCAACTTTATAATATTTGTCGAGACGGTTCATATCAACTCTACCTTATGATAATAATCTATACTAATATTATAAAGCTGAAGAGTTTGTTTGTTTGAACGCGCTAATCTCAGGAACTACTGCTCCAATTTGAAAAATTCTTTCAGTGTTAGATAGCCCATTCATTTTGGAAGGCTATAGGCTACTTTTTATCCGGGTGCGCCGAGTAGTTCCCACGGGACGCGGGTGAAACCGCTGTCAGAAGCTAGTGATCTATAAACCTAATTTCCCCTATTTTTCTAAATTTTATATCATGTAGAATGGGGCTATTAACTGCGTCAAGACAAATAATAAACATACTTACGTATTTATAAGCATACTTACTTGGTTAAGCTGACAACTTCCTAATAATAATTATCCTATTAGGTAGGTTATGTAAGGAAATACCCAGTTAATAGTTCGTTATATACCTTCTTAAACAATCTCGTTTTATGAGACAACTTTCTGTAATTCTTAATTTTATTACGAAATTACAATTTTCATCAGGTTTTCAAACATAAAATAAATTGCGTTTTAATGCTTTCAACGGTGGCTTAATCCTTGAGATTGAAACGTTTTGTCGGCTTTGCACAAATTCTTTCCAAAGATTCATATGATGGCCTCCTAGCCGATTATCGGCCACGGCGGCTGTTCTCATATAAGGAGATCAGCCAGCTGCGCAGGACATATTATAGTGCACAAGCATTTGCGCAGACACAGGTGGCACTCCCAAAACAGAGGGAACCCCACCCAAAAAAACAAAACAATTCTTTTTTCTCACTCTTCATAAGCCAATGGACGGTCAGGATCCGCATCGACGGATGAGAGATCAGTCGAGGGACCTGAACATTAACTGCTCTCCGATGCACGGGTGTATCAGATACCAACTTCCAACTGCCGGGTTGCTTTGTGAAATTTCTAAAGCCACAAAGTTGATTTCGTGCCCTGTCCGTGGGAATCGAACCCGAGACTCGTCGTGATCAGCAGTACGGCTATGCGACAGACTAACCAACGAGGCAGTTCATTACACAACCATATAAGAAAAAAGTTTTTGTTTTGAATTTTATTTCTATATTTGTTAATATATTTTATATTGTGTTATTATATTAGTATATTAAAGTTAAAAGGGTTGTTTGTTGTGGTCGCGCTTATTCAGGACTATTGTGACGCAAAAAAATTATTACTGTTGTTAGAAACTTTTTCAAGCCCATTATAAATCAACATTATTTGAGGACGGCAATAGCTACTTTTTCGAGTAGTTACACAGGAATAGGCATTGCTATTATATAGTGGAGTTACTGGGCCGTTAAAAACGGCAAAACAGTTGATCTGCTCAGCAACTGTATAGGAATTCAATTGATATTTTTGCGTGGGCAATAGTGTGCGAAGTAACAAATAATAATAATGTCATCTATTATAAAAGCGTGTTAAAAAACAAGTGCACACTTTTTAAATAGGTAGAACAGTTCTTATTATGTTATTCGCAAATATTGCCGCAAAAATCATTGAAATGCTATACAGTGTGCTGAGAATCCAGGTTTTGCGTTTTTTAACGCCAAGTAACTCACTTATCTATATAGCATCTATTCTGTGGTAGATACTAGCAAAAAGTAGCTTGCACGCGTCCTCAGAATATGTTGATACAATTGCGGATTCGAAAAGTCTAAACAAGGTGATGATTCTAATTTTATTGTCGGCGCAATAGTGTTGCGTGAGAGTTAAGCGCGGAACCAACAAACACCTTGTTAACTTTAGAAAGTGGTAGCAGTAGTTGATATCGATAGAAAGTGCTTCTGTTACAGGCATTTGAGTGTATTAAAAAAAAATTTATATGAGTCGTGGTGTATGAAACTGATCGTTGTCTAAGTGGTTGCAGATAGCCGACTGCTGGATCACGAGGTCTCGGGTTCGATTCCGGGACGGTGCCGAAATGTTTGTGGTTAGATTAGGAGAAACTTGAAAATTTGGAAAAGTTTTGGATGAATTGATACAACCGGTGCCATCGGAGAGCACGTTAATGTCGGTCCTGCGATCTGATCTCTACCGGTCGTGTAGGATTGCTCGAGTCCCATTGGGTTGGGTGAGAGTGGAGGGAATAGGGAGTGCTACCTGTGGCGCGCAGAATGCTTGTGCTCTATATTAGTGTCCTGCGCAGCTGGGCTGATCTCCTTAATATGAGAACAGACGCGGTGGCGATAATCCGGCTAGGGCAGGCATCATATGATCGTTGAAAAATTTGTGCAAACGACAAAACATGATGTTTCAATCTCAAGGAAGTATAAGTCATCCTTGAGAAGACGATTTAAACGCAATTTATTTTATGTTTGAAAAGAACCCTGGATGGGAAATTCGTATTCGTGAGATAATTAAAGAATTACAGAACATTTGTCTCTAAGAAACAGAATTGGTACTTTAAGAAGTATACAAAGAGCGAAGCTATGTAACTGTTCTTACATAACCTAGCCTATAGCAGATACATATTTTATTAGGAAGTTGGTCAGCTTAACCAAGTAAGTATGCTTGATAGAAACTACGGTAAAGTATGACTTTATTTAGATTTGGCTTGAGCAGTTAATTAGTCCATGTCTAATGTATATGAATAACAATTTAGAGTAAAATAGGCGGAAAATTAGGTTTATAGATGACGTAGCTTCTGACAGCGGTTCACTCCAGGTCCCACGACTGCGCACCCGGATAAAAGCTACTGCCTATAGCTTCCTGTCAAATTGGATCAATAGTCTTGGAGAGAGAATTACAGCGTTGACTAACAAACAACTCTTCAGAAGAGTCGTAATAGGTTTTATGCAGCGATAGTAATATTAAGTGGTATACTCTTTTAACACGTTATTAGGATTGCTACTCATAAGGTAGAGTTGTATATGAGACCGATCATTGACACGGGATATTAAGATAGTGTAAATATTTTGATGTACATTGTCGGAAGCGCTAATCATCAGGGAAGGCAAATTCTACTTTGAAAAAATATTTCTGTGGAAGAGCTATTTTATTTATCCCATATGCGGGAAGGTACCACAGGAATGCGAGTGAATCTGTTATACAATAAAATGTAATTAAATTAATCACACTCAATACGTTACACATTAGAGGTTTTATTAAAAGCGGAATAGTCCTAAGTTGATTAAACGGACGTTGTCTGATGGCGGTATATGTACTCGGATTGCAAGAACTCTGGCGAGTATATTTAAACTATCTAGCACATTGTTTATCTATGCTGCCATGCCCTTTGTAGGCGGGCTTCGCCGGTCGACAGCGATGGGGAAAATTCTTTGACACGCGTTTTTAGGTTCGTTAAGTTATGTTTTTTTTTTTGTAAGATATGAGTAGTAGAAGATGAGCTGTGAGTATGAGTTGTATGGTGATACGGAGGTGTGAGGATAGCTAGAGATCGAGAGAGTAGTCGAGAGATAGGTATAGAGAGTGAGTATCTAGATGTCGCTACATAAATAGGCTAGTTCGTAAAGGAGACATTTTGATACGTATATGTGTATCAGAGTATGTAGTACTGTGGAGGTATATATATGATGATAGGGATGACATGCAGGTGTCATAGTGTATAGTCAGTGCACAGTATAGAGAGATGTCAGTTGTTGTACGTGAGTAGTAGTTGGTGAGAATCTAGATATGTGTGGAATAAACTAGGATATGTGTGTTCATGTGGACTGTGGGAGTATTGATTACGAGCTAGCGTGAGATGCTGTCGCGATATCTGCATGAGTGAGTATGTGGATCAGTGCTGGATGAGTATCTCGACTGGCGATTGCAGATGGTAACTACCGATGGTTATGTATATGTGGTCGCAGGATTCTGATGCTGAGCCTAGAAGACGCAGATGATAGCAGGATGTATATTCTGCAGTAGAAGGTGTACGCGATGCGTACGCAGTAGTATGATTTAGGACTGGAGAGAGGCTGAGAGATGTGTTTTGAATAGATTGGTTGTGAGTTGTAGTGACGATTGACCAGAAGAAGGAGGAGCTGACCTAGCTATAGAGGCTAGAGATTCGGAGAGGCGCGGGCGCTTCTGCGCGTGGCAGACAGACCATATGTGTAGGCTACGAGAGATTATATCGGTATGTGTGGGTACTTAGGCTCTATACTCTCTGAAACGAGAATAGTCTATTGTAGTGTTAGAGAATTGTATGAGGAGTGTTAGTTGTGAGATGAGGAGTACGAGAGTCCGAGTAGTTGCGACACATGGGCGGAAGAAGGTCGTAGTTCAAACTAACCAACAAACGCCACTCTTCAGCTTTTTAAAAAAGCAAAAGAAAAGTTAAGAAATTACAATAGATCTCAATATAAATGACGAAGATAATTGTCTCTCCTGCATCAAGACATAAGTCTAGTATTGTATTGATGAAACCGCGGAAATAGCAGGCACAACTAGTACACTCTAGCTCGCATTTAGGTAGGCGATACCTAGTAGAATCAATTGTTTAGTGGTTGCAGTTGTCGAGTGTTGTTTCTAATACAACGTGCAGTTTGGTAAGAATATATAATACATGTGTTAGTTTGTTTCGTATTTGTTATTAATGTTTTTTTTAGGCGTTCGTACGCAAAGGTAGGGGTCAGCAGATTCTCTTTATTCATAGACATTTCGTAATATTTTATCTCTGGAACCGTGATATTTACACAGTTGAAATTTTCAGATCGTAATTGAGTTTTCCTGCCAGCAGAACGCTTTTTGCAGACGCACGACCGCTTTGCACACTAGATAAAATGCTGTTACTGGAGAGTTTTTGCGATCACTTCCTACTTTCCCAGATTAAGTGGTGAGCGGCAGGCAGGCAAAAGAGCTGGTCTATTCTAATTTTTGAAGTTCGAAAAATGCTGTTTTTTTAACTCTTTAAGTTAACGCTTTTTAGGACTATCACACATTCAGGCTTTCTGAAATTTTTACCATAGGTAAACGACTAAATTGCATGTAGTTGCACAATAATGCTGTATAGCCGTGTATGAAGGCTAAATGAAATGAGCCCTAGATGCAGCCCACATTACGTGGATTATATGGAAACTGAGCAGATATCTTAACAGCTTTACATCTATTCAAAGCTTTACCCAACGCCGGCCCCCCCCCCTTCCTTGTGGGTGAACTATTTAGAATTTATAGTGAAATGTTTATTGTGACGGATCTTGACTGTGGGGCAAGTAACAGCCTCATATAGGTTAAAGCAACCGTTTTGCGCGGGTCGATCCGTCGATGGGTTGACATATTGGACCGTTTGTTCAGGACGACGTTTTCGATGTTTTGGAAAGCACGATAAAATGGGTGGGTCCGGCTGTCATTTGAATATTTTTGTCAGAGGAATAGTAAGGAAGCTGAAAGTCTGACAACCAGTCTTACCGAGGCTATTAGGTACTGCCGGGTAACTAGGTGAGGCTGTCAAATAGGCTATCGCACCAGTGTGTAATTCTAGTAATCCAGCTTCAGTTCTGTTAGGACTGGAGATGTGGGAACCCCAATAAAGTAAGTCAACAACATCGATATTTGATTAATTTTGTATGTAGATTTTTTTCCAATAAAAAATTAAGCATTCAAGCTGGCTGTGTTACTTTAACGTGATCAGTTTTGATTCAAAACGAGTTTCGATTCGCAGAAAACTATTTATAGGACACTACAGATATGTCTGCAATGTAGTCTCAGTATGTTCCTGGCGTAACGCTCATGCGTGTGATATCGATCAGGCTACGTAGCTATGATGCTATGATGGTTGTTACGGAAACTATGAGCTTATGTTCTCATCTGCCGAGATCTTAGTACATTGCCGTTACGTATTCGCTATAACAATGTAATGTTACTGATACTAGTAGGTCATTTGGTAAAGATGACGCCAGGATATGTTTTTTTCCTGTAGGGGATCATCAATATGACCGTCGCTGGGGTCAGCGTGAGGACTGTGCTAGACTTTTACTGACTAAAATAAAACCCACCGGCGTTCCTTCTGAGCCCTCTGTGTACGTGGGCCGTGGTAATCGCACGAACTCCTCAGCCCACGGCAAGTAGCAGGAACATCTAAAGGTGAGTATAGATGAAGATTTTTTTTATCATACTGCTAAACAATAAAATTAACGTGATTTGCGTATTTCAAGCTAATTAAAACGCTGCATTATTTTAAGAGGAGTACGAAAAGCTGACGGCAACCTTCAGGAATGAAAGAGGCACCAAAAGAAGAAAAGAATTGTTTATTTAAAAATGTAAAAAACAATAAGCAAATCCGTCAAAAAAAGGTGTCAGTTTGAAGGGAGTTTGTTTCCCGAACCTCAGAGTGTTTTGATATAATGAGAGATTACTGTGACCGATAAATAAACTCAAGTATTATTTTTAATTTCAGTTTAAGATAAGGAGGGTATACAGACAAAGCACGAGGGTCAACGGTACTCGAATCTTGTCAAATTTTACCAATCAAACATTAACTAGCATATTCTGATATAGGTGAAAATCGATTGCAGAATTTGACCTGTGTGTAACTTATGTGGCTGTTGTCTGTTACTTTAAATTGCATAGATTAAGATCGCTAACGTGAGAATTCGGGAACGTGCTAAAAAGAAATTCCTAATTAG
>NWSH02000571.1:584651-600143 GCA_002382865.2 Heliothis virescens
TGCATACTCGTCTTAACGGGTACCACACTCAAGATACCACCAATTCTTACGTATTCATTAGCAGATATAAAGTTCTTAACTAAAGGATAATTGAATGATACTAACCATTTGAAAGTGTTTGTTAAGAGAATAATATGATGCCCCACCATGCATATTAATTGGGACACTATATTAATCGTTAGGCCTATGTTAGAGCTGCTACATTTTGCGTCTTCAAAACATAAACAACCCTTTCAATTCTTATATTTTAAAAGATGTAGCTTAACTACGGCGTAGTGCCGATACTTTATGGTGATTTAAGAAATGATAGAATTGATCTCTAGCAATGAGTCATATACCAATTAAAAGGTTTTTTAAGTCTTAACACTCTACTTACCAAGACTTAATATTTGAGAAGATGTAAAACTTAACAAAAGTGTATTGCCGATACTTAATATGGATTTAAATGTGCCCCGGGATGGTTTTAGGAAATATATTTCACGATCAGTAGGTGCTAATGCCGTCAACACTAGTACCTAGCCCGAAAATAATCGTAGTACGTTGCAACTACCATTTCTCACTTCCCGTCCGGATAACTGCTCAAGGTCCCTTGGACTCTTCAAATTGAATGAAACGTTGGAAAGATGTTCGTCTTTCTCTATTTAAGTAAGATTTAACGTAAAACTAAAATAAAAAAAAAATCAATATTAATTTTTCATATTTTTTTGTTTAAATAATCAAAAAAATAATTGCACAATATAATATTAGGTAGAAGATACGTTTTAGAGTATAAAGAACAAGATCCCGTTGGTTTTATGTAGATTGATTCAGTTACCTAGAGATCCGAGGTTAAAACCCCCAGTAACTCCACTATTTCGTTTGTCTCCTCAAACGCAAATAAAGACGCGCTACAAAACTAGTATAAATAATTAAAATAACTGAACAAATCAAGACGGTTTATGTCGACTTAACCTCACGGTCAATCATAATAAAACTCCTTATTATAACTAAAATAGAGGTAGTTATCTATTGGTTAACTTTCATTCCGTATCGCACAGGGAGGGAGGGATAATGTATAAGGAACTAGTTAGTATTCATGTTTGTTATAATACTTAGACTGTCTATCTTTACTGAATGCAGAAGTAATTGTATGACATCATCTGCTTTTCCCTGCCAAGTACACCATATCTACAAATCATCATCTGCAGCCTTTTCCCAACTATATTGGGGTCGGCTTCCAGTCTAAACGAATGCAGCTGAGAACCAGTGTTTTACATGGAGCGACTGCCTGTCTGACGTCCACAACCCAGTTACCCGGGCAACCCGATACTCATTGGTAAGACTGGTAGTTATTAGTTAAGTAATTAAAAGTTCATGTTGTTAAATTGGACACTCTTAGTTTTTCAACAATTGCTTAAATATTGCTGGGTACCTCTGAGATTATTCAAATCTCTGTGGTAGTGTTGAGCGAGTCCGTTGTCAAGCATCATCCTTCTGCTCTTGTCCCACTTTTATCAGCGGTGNTCTGACTACCAATGATGGTCAAATGACAACCGGAACCAGTTTATCGTGCCTTCCGAAACACGGAAGAACTTGTTATGGGAAGATGGTGACCCATCCAACCGCTTTTAAAAATTACGCAAACACATTGTTCCTAACTACCGTGAGCAGTTTAACCCGCGTCCCGTGCGAACTACTTGACGCACCTGGGTAAAAAGTAGCGTACCTTACTTGGCAAATGTGGTAATTGACACTCAAATAATAATCGTTCAAGTAAATAAAATCTTCAGCTTTAAATATTAGTACAGTTCGGTCGATAGTTGGTCTAATTGTTGGCTGGCAGATAATTTTGAGTGTAATTGTAAATACGGTATCAGCTGATGTGATCTCAACTCAATTTTTTCGACTTGCAAATTTTTTCGCTTTTCTGTGTTTTAGAAGTATTTTTTTTCTTTATATATTTATTTACATATATTTACAACATACTTACACTATTACAAAAAAAAAAAACTTAAACTAAGAACTAAAAACTAAAAAGCGTCAAAAAATTCCTCCCCATCGCTGTCGACTGGGAGCGTGCCCAATTCTTTATTAATTAATCTATATTCTAGACACCTATAATAAATATTACTCCATCCAAAAGTTATCCACCCATCATAACTAAGTATGTAGGTAATAAGTATAGCAATTCAATAATCATAAAAGAAACATAATACCTCTTCAGGCATAAAATGTATTAAACGAAAGAGTTATAGCCGACTTCCTACAGCCGACACGATATTAATCTATTTTAAACGTTAATTACAACCAATAACGCGCTGATTTGTAACTATTACTTGATCAGTTTCGATAAATAGTTAACTATGAAACGTAGTTGCAGAATGTTCATGGTTTGAGGTAGTTTTTAGGGTTCCCTACCCAAAGGGTAAAATGGGACCCTGTTACTAAGACTCCGTTGTCTGTCTGTCTGTCTGTCTCCACGCTGTATCTCATAAACCGTGATAGCTAAAAAGCTTAAATTTTCACAATTGGTGTATTTCCGTTGCCGCTATAACAACAAATACTAAAAATAACATATTAAACGGGGTCCCCATACGACAAAGCTAGTTCTTAATAAAAGTTTTATAATATGAGTATAGTTTAGGACCTTGAAAAGGGTAAAAACATATTTACCTGGATCCGTAAGACGTTATCATTTTTTTACATCAATGGACTTACATCATCATCATCTGCCTAGCCTTTTCTCAATTACGTTGGGGTCGGCTTCCAGTCTCCCCGGAAGCAGCTGAGAACCAGTGTTTTACATGGAGCGACTGCCTGTCTGACCTCCACAATCCAGTTACCCGGCGCAATCTGGCACCCCTGGTAAGACTGGGTTGTCAGAACTTTCAGGCTTCTGACTACCCGTAACGACTGCCAAAGATGTTCAAATAAAAAAAACACGGAAGAACTCGTTATGACAAGATGGTCACCCATCTACGGACCGACCGCGCCAAGCGATGCTTAACCTTATGCTTTGACTTAGCCACGAGCTCTTCTTCAATGGACTTCCATATTGTTATGTATTTCAGTAGTTTTGTTCTAAAGGCTATATTTTGTTCTAAAGGTTATATCGGTTTTCTTTGGTTCTCAATAAATTCCACATACCGTGGAGCCCTGACTGCCGTCGACTGTTTCATTCATTCACAACGAATCCTGTTATCAAACGCATATTTTATACCAACAACAATAAATATGATGATACAATCACTTCCCTATTGCGTCACCCCCATAGAAACAGAATATAATAGATATGAAAGGGTCAACAATAATAAAGGAAATATAAGAAAACCTGTGCATTTATATAGTTATTATTGAATTGTAAATTAACTATTGTGAAATCACTATCGTAAGGTCCAATAGAGAAATTAACGCGTAACTTCACAAGAATAAGCTCTTACAAATAAATAGGTAATCGTTAGCAAATGTAGTTCAAAAAGTGGGCCAGAAAACTAAAATTAATCTATACTAATATTACATAGCTGAAGAGTTTGTTTGTTTAAACACGCTAATCTCAGGAACTACAGGTCCGATTTCAAAAATTATTTCAGTGTTAGATAGCCCATTTATCGAGGAAGGCGCGTTCAAACAAACAAACTCTTCAGCTTTATAATATTAAGTATAGATTCAGCCCATACTGTGAGTAATACAAAACTGAGTCCCAACTTTGATATTCAGCGAGCATGTTCAGCAATTTGCAGGAAAATGAATAATAACTATACCAAGTTTCGTTAAAGTCCGTCGAGTAGTTTTTGTTTTCTATAACGGTTATATAGACAGACAGATAGACAAAAATTCTACTGAATTTATTTTTGGCATCAGTATCGATCCCTAATCACCCCCTGATAGTTATTTTGGAAATATATTTCATGTACAGAATTGACCTCTCTACAGATTTATTACACTATGCAACAACAAAAAAATATCCAAGGTGAAATATATCATTTCTTGTAGATAATTTGATACTGAATAAAAGTCCGGAACATAAAATTGGTCTAGCACGTCGGGATTTGGAGATAAACCATGCTTATAGTGCTAAAAACGCGATTTTTAACGATATTTAACGTTAATTTTTGGAGGACAAAAAAAAATTATAGTATTTTTTACCTATACCATCATATAGTACTACTTTCCCCGCGTTCAATCCATTTTAATTTATATTTTTACGACTTTTCTTTCCCAAGATATAGCATTTTATATCTACATCGGAGTTTTTCATACTAATAGGTCAAATAGAATATAGGGGAGATCGAACTACCGCAGCTGAAAACGTATAGTACGTCAATGAAAACTCGTAGCGTTAGGAATTTAAATGGGTTGGTGTCGGCAAGAGTAGTATTATATGATGCCACAGTTAAAAATTTCCAGAAAAATTTGCTGTCCTTCAAAATTTACATCAAATATCGTTAAAAATCGCGTTTATAGCACTATAAGAAAGGTATATCTCCAAATCCTGACGTGCTAGAGCAACTTTATGTTCTGGACTTCGATTCAATATCAAATAATCTACAAGAAATTATATATTTCACCTTGGAAAAAAAAAAAGTTTTTTTTTTGTTGCGTAGTGTTATAAGTAAGATTAGTTCAACGTAAACTAAAAATAACTTTATCTTTACCAAAGAAAGTAACTTACACTTAAACCTCCAAAAACCATAATACAGTATCTACCGAACCCATAATTATCTAAAACAATAAAATCAATTATTGTTTTCATTTCAATAGTAATTTCTCTATCAAATGTCAAAGAAATCGATAGTTGAAATCGATATTAGGCATAATGTTACTACCTTAGGCTATTAAAAAGTTAGTCATTCTCATTGGCTCTTACTATTTGATCCCATTTTAATATTTGTGGCGTTGGATCCCACAAAACCTTATTTTTAGGGTTCCGTACCCAAAAGGGTAAAGCGAGACCCTATTAATAAGACTTCGCTGTCTGTCTGTCTCCAGGCTGTATTTTATAAACCGCGATAGCTAGAAAGCTGAAATTTTCACAAAGTATGTATTTTCCTTGCCGCTATAACAACAAATACTAAAAATTAAAAAAATATACATATAAAGGGGGTCCCCACACAATAAACGTGTGAAACCGCCAATTATAACTTTGTTATTCATATATTTGTATGAAAAACAAAGTTATTTTTTGCTGTCCGAAAAATATTTGTATTTTAGATACATTCATTTTTCATATATAAGTACGGAACCCTTCATGCGCGAGTCCAACTCGCCCTTGGCAGCTTTACCCACGTAGTACTTAAAATCCCATTTTTACCCGTTCCTGTGGAAATTTCGGGAAATCCTTTCGGGAGTCCTAAGATGACCCTCTGTGCAGAATTTCAGCTTTATAGGTTCACGTTTTGATTAGTCAGTGAATGAGTCAGGATTTAGATTTTTATATGTAGATATAGATAAATCCCCATTACATAATAGGATGCATCGGGAAATACATACAAAATAATGGGATCAAAACAAGGGCTACAAAGAGAATGACTTTAAAAAGTTGCCTCCACTTTTCCAACGGCGGGAATGGTACCTTCAAGACGGCGCGCGTCTATCCAGCCAGTCACTATACCGCGCGCGAACTATACGCGCGTTTGGCGCGAAAACTTTGACGTTTCTGGCTGAATGAGTTCGTGATCTGTGCCTATTTTTTTTGAAATTCGAATGTGACTTTTTTATTTTTTTTTGTTGTTGTTCAATTGTGGTGAAGTGTGATTTTGGAAGAAATAGGTGAGTTATATTATGAATTAAATTCTAGTTAAATTATGAACCTTTTTAGTTACGTTTATAGGAAATTATAAGTGTTTAAATTATTTTATTTTATTTATGATTATTAATATTTCTTTCAGTTCAGAAAACGATAATAATTAGATTTTAGTAATTTTTTATGTTTTTAAATGATAATTTTCTTTTTATATTTTTATAAAGTATAAAATATTTTTATGGAATATGTTGAAAAAATGAATGATTTTAGTAATACAAGTTCTCCGAGTGATTGCCTGCATAAAATAATAATAATAAATGAGATATATTTGTAAAATTATAATTATATCACTCTTTATATTCTTTTAAATAGTTAGACAAATAAATATGAAGAAAATTACAAATTCTCTCATCAAATCATTAGGGAATGACTGATAGCGCGATAAAAGTTCATTAAACTCGACCTTTCTTAAGTTCACGCATTCAAAAGACATCAACGCACTAATCTATTTCAAGTTTAAAGTTTTCATGATTTTAGATAGTCAAAAATTCTATATTAGTTAGTATTACTAATATAGAATTTTTAGGTTACTTGAATGCTTGTGTAGATTCTATTGACTACCTTGTAACCCGAAGAACTACTTCGCTTATCCTTCGCTTATCGATAAAAAGTAATAAAATCTTCCTTGATAAGTGGGCTCTATAGCAACGAATGAAGAAGAATTATTTTCAAATAGTTCCAGGAAAACTTTTTCTGTACTTGGACAAAATATAGCCTATGTTACTACGGATAGTAGAATAGCTTCCCAACAATGAAATAATTTTTCAAATCGGTTCAGTAGTTTTTAAGATAATCGCGCTCAAGTAAACAAACAAACTTCAGCTTTATGATATGTATTACTAGCCGTATTCCCGCGGTTTCACTCGCGTCCCGTGGGAATTACTGCCCGCACCCGGATAAAATATAGCCTATGTCACTCGTGGATAATTTAGCTTTCGAATGGTGAAAGAATTTTTAAAATCGGTCCAGTAGTTTTTGAGCCTATTCATTACAACCAAACAAACAAACAAAGATTTCCTCTTTATAATATTAGTATAGACTAGCAGTTCTTCCACGGTTTCACTCGCGTCCCGCAGGAACTACTTCCCGCACCTAGTTCAAATGTAGCCTATTATGTCACTAGGTGTAGTAGTAAAGCTTTCTAACGGTGAAATAATTTTTCAAATCGGTTCAGTAGTTTCTGAGATTAGCGCGCTCAACCAAACAAACAAACTTTAGTTCTATCATATTACTAGTAGCATAAATAAAATAGATTTGTCTAATCTAGAATTCTAAACACGTGCGTGTCTAGACAGTTTATATAGCTCAAAACTGTGACTATCTGCGATGTCGTAATTATTACCTAACATGTAAGCTCTGTGGGCTCTTGTACTATAATAACTGTAATTTCTTATAACACAGTTAATTAGTGAAATGGGATATTTTTGCTTTAATTTTATTTTACGTAAGATAATATGTGTTCTGATATAATAGGTACCTACTCGAATTCTTTTAGTTTGATTGTACATACGACAGCAGGGCAACCTACCCGAATCTATCAAATTTTACCAATCGAACATTAACCTTCCACTATTGTGATAAGGTTGAAAATCTATTGAAGAAATTTGACAGATTGAGGTAACTAGATGTGCAGTTGTCTGAATCTAAAGGCTCCTAAATTATCTGTCAGATACCCATATCTAGAACTTGTAAGACTGGCCGCCAATATTACATGTTCCAGATAAAGTGTTAGATAACTATCTCACAGATAAGACCATAGAAAATTAGTCAAAATTAAAAACATTTCTATGTCATTATTTGTCAGATAGTATCTATCACTTATCTGGAACCTGTGAAACTGGTCGTAACAAAACACGATCACATTAACACATCAAACATTTAATAAGATACGGTATCGATAAATTCCAACTGAAATCGAGAACGCATAACGATTATATTATCGATCATCTTATTCATGAGTTGTCATCGCTACAACACGGAGTAATCGATTATGGATCGAATAGATCTAAAAAAATGTAAAATAACGTTAATTACGTTATTTATTTGACAGATTAACTCATTTGTCTGTAATTTAAGTCTTTTAGTAGTGATTAAGATGGGAATATTGAAATGTGTGAATGTTTAAGATTTATGATTATTTAGTAGATATTGGGGTATTCATTTTACTTTTAGTGATAACGACTTCGTTCGCGGATCATGTCGCTTATGCCAGCGACGACGGGTCGTCATAGTCAAAGATCTTTCCCTTCACTGCTCTGCTCCTATTGATTATAGCGTGATGAAAAGTATACTATAACCTGCTCAGGAGTATGAATAATAATTGTACCAAGTTTCGTTAAAATCCGTCGAGTAGTTTTTGTTTCTATAACGGTTATACAGACAAACAAAAATTCTACTGATTGCATTTTTGGCATCAGTATCGACCCCTAATCACCCCCTGATAGTTATTTTGGAAATATATTTCATGTACAGAATAGACCTCTCTACAGATTTATTATAAGTATAGATAGACGCTCTGCCAAAATATTATCATCATCTGTCTTTCCCAACTTTTTTTGGGGTCGGCTTTGTTTCTAACCGGGTTCAGCTGAGTTCTAGTGTTTTACATGAAGCGGCTGCCTATCTGACCTAACGCAGATCATTCAAGGTACTACAGAGCCAAGCGGTTTTTGACCTTATCATATACTAGCTTCCACCAGCGGTTTCACCTGCGCGGAGGGTGAAACCGCAGGAAAACAGTTAGACTAATATAATATGAAAAAACCCTAAGTTAAGTAAGTAAATAGCTTCCAGCCAGGTACCTACTTCGTGCACTTGGATAAAAAATAGTCTGTCCTTTCCCGATAGCAAAGCTATCTAATACTTAAAGCGGTCATACAAACAAACAAACTCGTCAGCTTTATTAT
Source organism: Heliothis virescens (assembly GCA_002382865.2). Classification (NCBI taxonomy): domain Eukaryota; kingdom Metazoa; phylum Arthropoda; class Insecta; order Lepidoptera; family Noctuidae; genus Heliothis; species Heliothis virescens. The sequence goes on from NWSH02000571.1 coordinate 593,340, forward strand.
ACTAGGTAATAGTATGTAGATAAGCTAAGTTCATTCACCTGTATATTATGTAGTCTAGACACCTCGTAATATAATAGCAGCACAAAGTAATTTAATCTAATGTTTTCATCACTCTTGCTGTTGTGTTGCGCTAATTCTTAGTAAGTGCTGTTAGAGACACGCTATACTAATGATGTGATTATTATAATGTTTGTACAGACAACAGCAGGTCACAGTACCCGAATCTGTCAAATTTTACCAGTCAAACATTAACCTACTAGTCCATTGTGATAAGGTTGAAAATCGATTGCAGAAATTTGACAGATAGATTGATAGATATACTTTATTAGGTACACCAATTTTTACATTTTTGATCTTAAACTAATTATAAAGAAGGTGACATAATGGGCGGTCTTATCGCTAAGAGCGATCTCTTCCAGACAACCTGATGTGCTGTCGTCTGTAGGTACTTGGTATCTGACCAAAATTACTTTAATGTTTATAGTTAATATTACTAAATTCAAAAGTAATTTTGTCTGACTGTCTTTCGAGTTAAAACTACTGAACTAAGATAAATGATTAGTATACAGATAAACAGCCTGAGAAAGAATGAAGGCTACTTGTTATTCAGCTGTGGGATGTAGTTCCCTCGGGATGTGGTTTTAGTAGGAGTAGATAGTTTTAAAATAATTATATTCCTAAATTCTGCTTTAAGATGGTACCTATTCCTGATATTAATTAATTAAAATTTGTCGAATGAAAACCTGATCATATTACCGTGCCTGGACTATGGTAATATTATCTCACAAACTCATGTTCATTTCGTAAACTACCATAAACAAATGTAAATAAGAAGAGGGTTGTTAAAAACATAACCCCTTTGGAGTCGGGTAAAAAACCCACGCAAGAATTTTAGCACGGTTCCATAAATCAAATTAAACCGTAAAATCGTAAAAATTGGTTATAATTTCAACCCCATTAAACTTCAACACAAACCGTAACTCATAAACTCAAGGATCATTTACCAACTAAATGAATGTGCTATACTTAGCGCAATACTAAGTATATATGTATAGCTGGCATACCACACAACTTCGTCAACCGTGAAATATATGTACTATCGACACGGCACATGGTCGTCAGTAAGGAAGTACGGCAAAATAAATCGATGTCCAACCGATATCGAATTGATTTAGTATTTTGTATCGATTTTCCGGTGTTGTCATATTTTGTAGTGTGACAGTGGGAATCTGGCATTTGATTTGTTTTTTTGGTGTTTTGTAATTAATTTAATTGTATGATGACAGATTGAGGGAGTTCTTTGAATGAAATATACCTACTACTATACTAGGGGAATCAATATTGGACTAGGAAGTGATATTAATAAAAATGCTTGTAAAACTAACTTGATTTTTAACCAACTTAAAAAAGGGAGGATGTTAGCAATTCAATTGTGTTGTTTTCTTGACTACTTAATGTCTCGACCTGTGTGTTTTAAAATTTTCGTGACTTCAGAGGTTTTAAATATTTTACTTATTAAATACAGGTAAGGAGGGGTAAAAACTAAATGAATAATAATAGTGTGTAATAATAATAATTCCTTTCTCAAAACGTTAAATAATTAACCAACTTTTTGTCACGGTAAATATCGACCAGCTGCTTAGATAGATCATCATGCATCATCATAAAAAGATCCTGGGCATTCGGACCCCACGACCCGAGGGTTTCAACCCCAAACGGTTTGATAATTCAGTTACCAACAACACCAAACAATATTACTAAACCTACAAAGAATTTAACACCACATCATTATTTCCACATATACAATAGGTACCACAATAGTTTCAGTACTAACAATTTCAGTTACAAACCAACAGACAAATTACATATGTCGTCACATAACAATGAAATTATTATAAAATGAAATAAAATAACAATCGGCTTACATTCTTACATCACACACACACACACACACACGACACTAAGTTACGTAAGTGAGAAAGTCAACTTAAGTTCACATATTTCTAAGCTACATTAAGTTGGTGCAATTAAGTTAAGTAATGATGCGGGAGGAACATTTTAAGTTGTCGTTTAATTTTTTATAATAGTATTAAGTTGGTACAGATTGCATTAAGGTTTTCAATGGTACGGAAAATCTGCTTTTAATATTATAAAACTGACAAGCTTTTTGTTTGTTTGAATGCTCTAATCTAAGAAACTGCTTGTCCGATTTCGATATTACCGGTACTGCTATGGGCACTGTGTGTGGTACCCATATTATATCCTATTTATCAAGAAAGGCTATAGGTTTTTAACCGGGTGCGCAAACTTAACACGGGACGCGGGTGAAACCGCTGGTGGCAACTAGTACAGACGACTGCACACCAAGTTACCACAATCTGTCAAATTTCTGCAATAGATTTTCAACCTTATCGCAATGGCGGTAGGTTAATATTTGATTGGTAAAATTTGACAGATTCGTATACGTTGACCTGCTGTTGTCTGTACAACTCAGATCCACGACCAACAAATCAAAGTATTTTTTTATTTCAAATGTACAGACGACAGCAGGTTAACCTACCCGAATCTGTCAAATTTTACCAACCGAATATTAACGTTCCGCTTTAGAGATAAGGTTGAAAATCTACTGAAAAAATTTGACAGATTGTAGTAACTTGATGTGCTGTCGCCTGTACCTAGTACAGAATAAAATCATCATCATTTGCCAAAGTTGGTAAACATCTCAAACTATTGGAGCATCCAAACACTGCATTTTATCTCGTGTTAAATGTCCATCAAGGCCATAATATGACCATAATCAGCGAAGTCTCACTTACAGTAGCTATGATTTAGTGATACGAAATCACTACTCTTATAATTTAGTTAGCTATTTGGTTTCTATTAAACACTTAATTTTGCCATGATTTGTGTTCTGAAATCATCAAGTTACATTCTACAGAGAGAGTCAGCAAACCCCAGTGTAGCCCACTAGGGCCAAATCCTGCCGGGCTGCGGGATTGTTCGAAAGAGTTACCGCGGCCCTGACACACAAATGGCTCCTGAAGGAGCACGGTGGGTTTTAGTCAGTAACAGTGTGACACTCCCTTAAGCTGTCACCCACAGCGGGAGGGGTCATCTGATGTTCCACCGACAAAAATAGGTTGCATTTTGAACATCATGAAGATTTAATTATGTATTAGTTACTTCTTTGTAGAGGAGAGCTAAGTATAAATAACCGTCGCACGGGTCGACCGATCTTATGGTTCAGCAACGCATGTCGCAGTCGATGTTTTGATGGGTTACAATCTTATCATGACGAGTTCCTCCATGTTTTAGGAAGGTATTTAAAATGGTTGTTCCCACCTATAATTTGAACTTCCTTGGCAGTCATTATGGGTAGTCAGAACCCACTCTATCAAGGGTATGGTAAACATGGTTGAGTAGGTCAGATAGACAGTCTACATGTGAAACAATGATACTCATTTGCATACGGTTAGACTGGAAGCGGACCCCGACAATAAAACCCGGGAAAATATGAAAATGATTTCTCAATAATTGATACATTTATTCACTGCAAAATCTTGAAATACAAACAAAGACATAACTTATGCATTCAGTACATATAAACTACAAAATACTAGGCCTATACCCTACACAGTTAGCAGCCGCCAGCGGCAGTGAATGTGGGTAGTTAGATGTCGCACCTGCAAGGGACGATAAAGTAAAAGCTTTGTTTGTGGTCCAAGTCATAAGCGGTGGCTGGTTAGCCCTTTATGTTTGTTGTAGAAAAAGTTGCTGTTTTTTCTTGTGCACGTTGATTAGCTGAGGTTTTCGAAGTGTTGAATATTTTACATGGCACGGCAGGTCAATATAACGTTATCATGAAAAAAAAATATTCTGCCCGCATTCCGAAGGAATCACGTATCACATTCTTATAAAAGTAGCCCATCAGGTGCTGGATTTAAAGTATCAGGAAGTTATTTTTTACATCTAAGGATCATTTTTTTTGTTATTCCCAAGCTCGTGCTAAAAACTATACAACTATTCTGGAACTCTCTACAACAAACGTAACTAATCGCTTCAGCTTATAACTTACACTCGCTTTCATTGGAAAGTAGTGAGAGCACAGCTTTACTAAATTGTATCACATTGTTTCTTGTTGTGTACATAGGCTTATGTATATTATGTACTACGACTTTCTTGCTTGACAAACTCACACAGAAACATTGGTGTAGTAATAAGAAGAGCGACCGTTAAGAAATAGATTCGAATCCTCGGTCAGTTGGCCCGATTGGTTGACAGTTTATGATAAAAAATCAACGATTTAAGTCAGTCCAGATCGTTGTAATGTGCGGACTTCCATTCATAACTAATTAATTCCTAAAACCAATTTATGAACCCGATCAAAGTATCGGCCGACTGTTGCCGAAAACTTTGAGGAAACGTCAATTTTCTTAAAACAATAGTTTACTATGAACTTCTCCTTCAATGTTTAAAGTAAGCAGCTTTAAAAACGCACGTTTAATTTGTCGGTGCACTTGTGCTCTAGTTAATCACGTGTTAAGCAAATAAAAGCCTCTAATATAATCTATACTAATCTCATAGTAGGTATTACATAAGAGTAAATACTGCTATATCATTATTCAAGCACGATAATTCCAATGTTACTGAGATGGAGTGTTACATTCGATTAAATATGCACCTGTTACAACTGTTACTGTAACACTTATTGTTATGTAACAAACAGTAAAAGTGTAACACTAGTTGTCATCGCTGGTTTACTTGCGTAGTTTAAAGTCAAGTTCATCAGCCAATATAAACACCGATTTTCTTAAAACGACTGTTTAGTTACTATTGATTGTCCCCATACAATAAACATGTGAAACCGCAAATTATTACTTTGTTATTCATATATTTGTATGAAAAACAAAGTTACTTTTTTGTTCTCCGAACAATGTTTGTATTTTGGCTAGTTGTAGGTAATAGATATGTTCATCATTAGTTATTTGAGTCCAACTCGCACTTGGCTGGTTTTTTTTTATTTTATTTATTTATTCATAAATTATTCTCATAATTCATTCTTCTCTATCTCACGTCAAAATACAAGTAAGAAAAAGGTAAAGATTCCTGATAAAGCTTTTAGAAGCTTTTAATATTTACTTATAATAATTACAGGATTAATTATTTACTTATTTTCGTTTATCAATTTATTATTCATCAATTATTTAAATGTGCCAAGCTTGATCCGGTTAGCCAAACAACGGCCTACATAGCTTAGACTACTTTTGTAATTTACATAACACATAGATTAAAAAGTAAAAAGATGCTACAGTAAATCTATGCTAGAATACCGCCCACGGCAAGAATAATATATTAACAATTATTACACGTCCGAGTCTCAATTACACGAGGAATGCTAACTACATATTATGTAACTATACAGCTTGAAGTTCCGATTTGTTATGGTAGATTACATTACATACATACACAGAATATTGTTTTAGCGGTTTAAACCCGAATGATTTATACGATCGTCAGTTTCACAACTGTCAGATAAACTTTTAGATTGCTATCTAACAAATGCTGCCGTATGAATGTTTTTTTATTTTGACTACTTTTATATGGCAGTATAGCTATCTAAAACTTTATCTGGGGTCTGTAAAACGGGTCCTTAATCTCTTCTCAGCCGCTTTCATCATAATACTTCTGCTCACGGTTTTGCCCGCGTACTGTTAAAACTACTTCTCGGATCCGGATAAAAAGTACCATATAGCCTTCCTTGACAAATAGATAATTATCAAACAAAGCCACAATTTTTAAATCGGATTTATATTTTCTGAGATTAGCGCGTTGAAACAAATAAACTCTTCAGAATTATATTATCAGATAGTCCTTAGTACTAACTGCTTTTTTTACCCGACTAGGGCGAAGCGAAAAGGAGGGTTATGATTTTGACCTGTTTGTTGTTGTTTCAGTTTCCAAGAGAAGACTAGAAGACTACCCTAAATTATATACGGACGCTATTAAACAATATGGTAAGAAATCATTATATTTTAACTTGCGACTTGCCCCTAATTTACTTGAGTATGTAGGTACCTAAGTCTGATATTACAGTCGCCGTCACATAACTTTACCACTCTAAACGCAGCCATTTAGAGCCGTTTTGTTCAAACTTTTTCACTGTTGCGCTGTCACTAATAGCTAACTTCAGAGCAGTAGTTTTTTATATCTAACTTAAATCTATATATATAAAAGAAAGTCGGGTTTGTTCAAACACTTATAACTCGAGATCTGCTGGACCGATTTTCATGGTTTTTGGTTCGTTGGATTCGCCTCCGCCCCGAATAACAGAATACATCTTAAAAACAATAAAAAATACGAGTACATAAAAAAAGAAAGATTTTACCTAAAACGTTCATTCGTTTCGTTCCTGTCAAATACTGGGTTATTCGCAATCTGCCCCATTCTTTTGTTTAGCAAACTTTTGAAACGCGAACATCGGTTCCCAAATGCATCTACGGCATTTTATTCAGAAATAAATATTACAGTAAAAAGGTACTTTAAGTTGCATTTTGACCCACGGATACTTTAAATAGTAAATTATTTTAAATATTGTTATATCTCAATGTTCCTCACGTAAAAAGCAACGAAATATTAAAGTTTCATTTTCTTCCATAACATCTTGCTGAGGAACAGTCGGTATAAAAATGTTATGCGTCGTGACAACTGAATAAGATAGGTGATTTATTCTTTTAAACGCATATACGATGAAACATTTAGAACATCATAAAGGTTTCGTATTAAATATCGATGGACATTCAGCTA
>NWSH02000571.1:612592-629640 GCA_002382865.2 Heliothis virescens
TAAAAAAAAAAAAAAAAAAAAAAACTTAAGTTTATTACTCTGATTTTCACGCGATTTTTACCAATGCAGTTATTCATAAGGTTTTTGTACATTATTTATATTCGTGCAAAGCCGGGGCGGGTCGCTAGTTTAATCTAGATATAGAGCCTTTTCAGAACATAGTAAGCAAAAAAATATATTTTGATGTTAACCGCCAGATTAACCGATTACGCACCCTTAATATACCTATAACCTTTAATTATATTAGAATGAAGTTATTTTTTTTACATTAGAACAGTTTTTTGGAATATTTGTCGCTTACGATGTTCTTCCTAAAAAGGCTCTATATATTTAAACACAAGCTTCCGCCAGCGGTTTCATCCGCGTCCCGTGGGAACTACTCGGCGCAACCGGATAAAAAGTAGCCTATAGCCTTCCTCGATAAATGGGCTATCTAACACTGAAGGAATTTTTCAAATCGGACCAATACTTCCTGAGATTAGCGCGTGCAAACAAACAGACTCTTCAGCTTTATAATATTAAATATTTTTTATATAATACAGAACAGAAAATTCTGGTACTTCACAAGCCTGGTACGAGATGTAGTTTTCTCGAGACGCGGATGAAACCGCGGGGACCACCTAGTATTATTACCTTTATGACTCTCTGCATTTCTTGGGTATATTAATTGTCCGGTTCGGTTACGCAATACGATGAAATGCGGTCACGTGAGATTAGATGTTACGATATAGTATATACCTAGTAGTTATATATTATATAGTATTGCCAGTAACAGTAAGGTAATAAGATATGTTTGTGGTCGACACCGGTATTGCCACATGGGTATCAAAGTTCACTATATCTTGTAATCTCCGTAAAACCCATTTTACATAACGTACTTAGATTTATTCTATGTCGGATAGACATTTTAATGTTTCCTTTTATCTGTGCCATAGCACGCAGTTCTAGTTCTAAAAGCTTGCCTGTATGTCAGTATGTTTTAATCTTTGACGCAAAAACCACTGAATGGATTTTGATGAACCTCGGCAGGTAATATAGCTTATATTATCAGTATAGTAAATATTTAATTACTGTATTTCACTTTTATCTACGCACAAACGCCAGGTCAGCAACCTACCTCAATATGTCAAATTTCTTTAACAGATTTTCAAATTTAACACAACAGTGGAAGGATAATTCGAGTGGTAAAATTTTACAGATTTGGATAGGTTAACCTGCTGTCGTATGTACGTAAAGTAGTGGATTCAGAACACGGTTAAAACTAGAAGCTAGTGAGAAAATATATAACATACCTACAAGAACATAATATTCCAGTAATCACCACTCCTATATGAATTAATAGATACGTGCAATAAAAAGCAAGGCTCGGCCACTTTCGTTCGCCGATGTTTTTTCCATCCAACCAGGCCACTTTTACCCCATCTGGTTTCCTAAGATTTTACACACGTATAAGGAGACATGTAGCTTCGAGATACTACTCGCGCTTCCGCGGTCCACTCGCAATAGCTTGGAAAGTGATAAGGAAGTTATGTATGTGACCACTAGCTTCTGCCAGCGGTTTCACCCGCGTCCCGTGGGAACTACTCGGCGCACCCGGTTGAAAAGTAGTCTATATCCTTCCTCGATAAATGGGCTATCTAACACTGAAGGTATTTTTCAAATCGGACCAGTATTTTCGGAGATTAGCGAGTCCAAACAAACAAACTCTTCAGCTTTGTAATATTAGTATAGATATTATGTGCTGTAGTGTGTTGTCAATCGGTGGTACTTTCGATTTTCAGGCAAATGAATGAGCGTTTTGCATTTGTTTTCTTAGTACGGAGTGTCTTTTGTGTAATGGGAGAGTTATGGCAGCCAGTTTAAATGTTGAGTGCTAAGTTTACATAAATGAAAAGGTGAATGAGCGGACATGATGTTTCTTATAAGAAATAAATGTTGTGACAAAAAATATGAGGTACAGTCGACAGCAAGTGTACCCAAAATCTGTCAAATTTTACCAATCGAACATTATATACACCTTCCACTATTGTGATAAGGTTGAAAATCTATTAGAGAAATTTGACAGATTGTGGTAACTTGACGTGCTGTAATGTTTGGAGTTTGTGGCTAAGTGACAGCCGCATGAGTCGATCGATCATAAGTTAAGCAAACGCATTCCGTGGATGGGTTTCGGACGGCACTTTAAATTGGTGGGTGCGGGTTGTAATCTATACTAATATTATAAAGCTGAAGAGTTTGTTTTTATGTTTGTTTGTTTGAACGCACTAATCTCAGGAACTACTGTTCCGATTTGAAAAAATCTTTCAGTGTTAGATAGCCTATTTATTGAGGAAGGCTATAGGCTATTTTTATCCGGGTGCGCCGAGTAGTTCCCACAGGACGCGGGTGAAACCGCTGGCAGAAGCTAGTTTCAACGTATTTGGTAATCGATACGGGTCTGATGTCCATTCGAATCAACAGGTAACTAGGTTGGGATGGTTACGAGTAGATAGGCAGGAGCAAAAAAATGAACGTACCTATCACCTACAACTAGCCAAAATACAATAATTTTTCGGGTAGCAAAAAATAACTTTGTTTTTCATACAAATAAAGTTATTATTTGCGGTTTCACACGTTTATTGTATGGGACCCCTTACTATTTTATTTCTTTAAATTTTTAGTATTTGTTGTTGTAGCGGTAACGGAAATACATCATTTGTGAAGATTTCAGCTTTCTGGCTATCACGGATTATGAGATAGGTACAGCCCGGAGACAGACAGACAACGTAGTATTAGTAATAGGGTCCCGTTTTACCTTTTGGGTACGGAACCCTGAAAAGTAGTTGGGAAAAGGCTGGGCAGATGATGTGTTGATGAATCAACCAGTCTGTAACACTTACAAATTATTGTCTACTAACCTCTCGGCTAGCAATCAACTTAATTGTAATAGTTTATCTATTAATTATAGCTATCAGAGCCTTTCTTCCGTTGCGCCAAAGCACAGTTACGTCATCTCCGGTTGGCACGGTTAAATGATTTATATGAATGGAAATAGATCATACAGGCTGTTATTATATTTTTATTATAGATATTATTTATTCGTATTGTGTTGAGTGAGGTTCTATTGTTTAAATATAGCCATCATTGTTATTAATGAAGTAATTGTGGGGTTTGGGAGTTCCGGGTTATTTAGGGGTATGGCTAGGTTTTAGAAAATAAAGAAAAAAGTATGTTTGATTTTTTTTTGTGTTTTTGCTAAGACGAAATAGAAGGGGTAATTTTATGGTGTATTCCTATCTAAATATATGTTTTCATATTTTGTGGTGTGACTTTCCAGGCGGTGTCACAAGATGGCGCGGCGTTCGGTTGGGGCTGGCAGCTGTCCCCGCTGGGGCATGCGAGTACCGTAGGACATTATTACGTCAAACTACCACAGGTACTTATTTATATTATATAGTAAACTTTTCGCTATCAGAGTGATGGTAGCCCACAGTTGGGCACACCTAGCCGCTTTGGCATCCAGAGAAGTCATATACATTGAATTTCCCAAACCACGTTTAAATTATGCGTGCAAATTGATTGCAGCAAATAAGTATTATCTATGGGTTCGCTATAGGTCTTACTTTAAGAATTACGACTTTTGGTCACTATATTATTGTGTACTGTTCAACTATTCTGGAAATAAAGGCATACCGTTAATAACATTGCTCTTATAACTCACATTAGAGAAGCAGATATCTTTACCTCCTGTCTTTATTATTGGCTGTCTTTATTGAGGATGATGGAAATATGAAACGAGCCTTAGATTTGCTGGGCTTTACTTTTAATAATGTGTGTTATCCTTTACAGTCTGAGCAACAAGTTCGCTACGCGGCTGACAGCACCGGCTACCACAGCGCAGCACAAGTAGCCACCAGTGGGGAGCACCACGCGCACACCGCCAGCGTGGCTGTGGGACAGAAGGCTATAGACCTGAGTCATCAGGTGAGGGTTGAGGAAACTCTGATTATGTTCTTGGTAACGGTAGCAAAATCTTGGAATAGGTACCAAGGATACAAAAAGAAACACGGATGAAACTATTCAGAAAACTCTGACATTCTACCGTTTAAAGTGAAATCATCTATAAGTTCGGAGACACAATTTTATTTAAAAAAAAAAAACGAAAAAGGTGTACTTTAGGCACATTTCAGCAATCACACGATTAAAAGATAAGCAAGATTTGCACTTTAGATATAGAAATGAACATAGAAAAAAATAAAAACTTTAAAGTCAAAGTTTGTGTAACTAATGTGAATATTTAATTATATTCCAGGCCCAAAACATCTACGAGAACACGCAGACACAGAACAACACACAGCTCCAAGCGCCGCCGAGTATCAACCAGCCTATCGACATCTATCTACTACAACAGCTACGCAACTCTTACATGAGCCAGCCACTACCCACACAGCCGCAGGTACAAACGACCCCCAGCTACGAAGGCCAACTACAGCACAACGACCCCCAGAGGGAACACTCGAACCCTCTTCGCAAAGAGGACCCCAACGAGTACCGACCTCAAGTCGTACAAGTCTTCAAAGACCACAACTGCACAACAACAGAAATATCTAAAGATCTACAAAATGATCTGAATAAATCCAAAGAATTGTTTTCCGAAGTACCCTCTTATGATATTCATGATATCAACAATTTTGGAGCGAGTACCAATCCTTTTTATAGAGGAGCAGTGAAGTTTACAGTTGAAGCTCCCAGAACTAATGCTCGTAACGAAAGGTTTTACTATACAACTATTGAAACGCCTACTGCTGCATATAATGAAAATGCAACTCAAGTAGGTATCGATAAATTAGTTGCTTCAACACAAGATCTTATATCGAATGAAGATTTGTTGATCATCAATCATGCTGCTGAAAAACATGTGAATGACCAATCAGATGACATTATTAAACCTCGTTCAAGATACATATTTAGAAACTACAATCATGCTGGTCAGGATAGTAGATCAAATCACATCACAGTCAAAGCGAAAATAGGTAACATTGTCAAAGGCGATGTAGAACATCAAGAAAATGATAGAACGAAAGAACAAATGTTACATTCCAATTCAAATCATTACAATTTCGCAACCCCTATTGTGGTTCAAGACAATTCTTACAACGATTACAAGGAACAGATAGTTGATAATCTAGTTTCTACAATGGTTCCTTACATGACGAATGGTTATCAAATAGTAGCCGTTAAAGATAATCCAGAAGATAATCATACAGACTATAGTGCAAACACAGGTTCAGATATTGGAAATCTAGTTAATGTTACTCCGAGACCAATCAATCAGAATTACTTAGCCCCTATCACCGTAGCATTGAGACTACTTAATGCAAACGATACAGACTCTTTCAATACTTTAGACGATCATGAAGCTTCAGACAGTGAACCAGTTCCTGAAACTGTATACAAAGCGAAAGAAAAAACGATTGTTGAAGTACAACAGTCAATTCCACTTGAAATAACTCACATAAACGATGTAGAAGTACATGAATACATTGATTTTGATGATGAAGGTCGCAGCAGTAAAGGACCTTATGATGTTGCAAAATCTTTGTACAACAAATATTTAGACACTTTGAAATCCTCAAAAAAGATTCAAGAAAATATGAATAAATTATTATACAAATATAGCACGATGAGGGACGATGCTGATGAGCATAGTCAAGATTATCAACAGAAGGAACAGTTGGAACCAAGCGAGAATGTCCAATCAACTGTTGAAGTAGATCCAAATGAACCAGACACAAATACTCCGAGGAGTGAAATAGATCAGTATTATGATTACGGTAGCGATAGCCAGAAGATAATTCAGCCGATTATTATTGAAAGAGAAGTGCCAGTCACCAAATTCGTCGATAGATTCATAGAAAAAAAGGTACCTTACCCTCAACGTGTGGAAGTGAAAGTGCCTGTAGATAGACCGATCCCTGTAGAGGTACCTGTCGAGAAAATAGTAGAAAAACCTGTGGAAGTAACAAAATATGTTGATAAACCCTACCCGGTTGAAGTTCCACGACCGTATCCCGTTGAAGTCAAAGTACCCTACCCGGTTGAGCAAAAAGTTTATGTAGATCGTCCGATACATATTCCTTACCCAGTTGAGAAGGTTGTGGAGAAACAGGTATTACACCCGGTGCCTGTTCCGACTCCTATTGGGATTCCTTACGAAGTTCCAATACCGGTTGAGCATAAAATACTTTACCCAGTACCTGTAGACAGGCCAGTTCCCGTGAGAGTCGAAGTAGAGAAACCTGTTGAAAGAGTAGTAAACAAACCTGTACCTTATGCCGTCGAAAAGAGAGTTCCTTATCCAGTCCATTACGAAACCAGAGTGCCTGTACCGTACCCTGTGGAGAAAAGAATCCCAGTACCAGTTGAAAAGATTGTAGAAAAACCAGTTACGATTACAAAGTACGTTGATAAACCTATTCATATTCAAGTTCCCGTACCTCACCCGGTCGCAGTCCCAGTTCACGTTCCCCAACCCTACCCGGTCGATAGAATAGTAGAACGAAAAGTACCCTACCCAGTTCACATCGACAGAATTGTAGAAAAGAAAGTCCCGGTACAAGTGCCTTACCCGGTCGAAAAGGTCGTTGAGAAAATTGTTGAAAAACCAGTAGTTGTCACGAAATATGTCGACAAACCGTACCCTGTTGAAAAAAGGGTCCCTTATCCAGTGGAGAAGATTGTGGAGAAGAAAGTACCTTATCCCGTTCAAGTGCCGGTTGAGGTAAAAGTTCCCTACCCAGTTGAAAAATACATTGAAAAACCGGTTCACTATCCAGTTTACCAATACGGTAACCAGCAACAATCAGAATCACAGAACAACGCTCAATACCAAAACTATAAAAATGAAAACTACAAGAATGACAAAAACAAATTGCTGTCTAATCAACAGCAGTACTATCTAGCACACTACCAGCTTATGAAAGAAAGGCAAAAACATCCAGTGCAATCAACGCCATGGGGTAATCAGTATGCTTCCTCATACCAATATATCAACAACACCTCAGGAAGCAAACCAGATACAAAAAAGCCCGATAATCTGGCAAGTTATTTTGCATTTGTTACGAATAGCAACACTCAGAACAAATCGAACCAGTATTACGGTCCTGTGCCAACGCAGAATCAAGACGATTGGTGGCAGAGCAATAAGAATTATGTCGTTGAGGTCAAAATGAGGAGGGCTGATAGGGAACCGAAGGTTAGTAACCTGAGGATCGAGTATGGAGGTTTTAAGCCTCCTTTGATACCAAGCACTGAGGTGGATTTAGATGGTATGCCTATTAATAAAACCTCGTGAGCGATAAAAAAGGCAAAAAATGCCAAAAATTAGATGGCGCCTTATTAGTTGGCCCGATAGTATTGTGATGTGTTATAGTATGAAAAATATAGGTACAAGCTTTTGATTCGCATCCTAATCAAATTCAAGGACGTAGTTATGCTAATGTTTCTCAACCCAAATCAACAATAAAATGAGTTTTTTTTTTAAATTCGTCAGTGTGTACTAGCCGTATTTAAATTTGTTAGAAGCTTTATAACCGCGCTGCGCTTTCACACAAACACAAACGATACGGACTGACGACGAACGGATTGATTTAATCTAAGGTTATAAGGCTAGTATACACTGACGGATTTCGGTAAAAAAAATCTCATATTATTGTTGATTTGGGTCGAGAATCATTAGCATAACTACGTCCTTAAATTTGACCAGGATACAAATCAACAGCTCGTATACGCGGTCGAATTGAGAACGTCCTTTTATTGGAATCGATTAAAAATGTATTCCAAGTTAAATTTGATGTGATAAAATGTATAATTGAAAAGCCATCACATTCATTTGATAATAAGAAATGTACCTTCAAAATACTTATTTAGGATGTATTTCATTGTAAAATACTTTGTAGTCATTCTAAAACTAACCCTGAAAAAGGATAGTTTTAGACTATACGTAATAATTCAGTATTTCTTTAGTTAAATGTGTCATAATTTTAGTTACTATTCTATTATGTTATTGGGTATTGAAACTTAAATATTAAGTTCTTATAAGAGAGATAATTTTAGTGATTCTGTAGGTTTTAAGTCATCGATTGTTTGTACAGAATTTGTCTGTTATTTCTTTGTTAAAATTATTTATTATAATTTTAGAATTTAAGGAATGTAAATATTGCGATAATAAGCTGTTTGGAAAATAAAAAATATTCTCAGTTTGTTTGACTTTTATTTACTGACCTGGAGCACATAACAGACATATATACACACGATTTACTTTTATATATTCCATTCATATACAAAATATATGCTGTTTAAATGACACTTAGCTATAGGAAAAGGATTTTCAAAGTAAACAACAAGCATGGAATTAAAAATAAAATTTATTTTTCATTTTGAATGTATCTCACAAATTCTCGACACACGTCGCTCCGCAGGCAAAATGTACTACTCTAAATTATTATAAAACAAAGCTCATATATATGTCGCAGCCAACTAGTTGAATTAGCCAGCCAATTGGACGCCTAGGCGGTTAATAAAATGTCGACATCCAATGACATAGCGGAAAATCAACTAGGCAAGTGACTGAAGACAACGTTTAACTAGATGGCCAAACGTCATCTAGTCATTTTGTTGAATTCGATATTGATGAATTTTATAGGGTGACCGACCATGATTTCTGAAATGTACATATAAAGACTACCTTTTACTTATAACTGTGAACACTTGAAAGTGGTACTTTAAAGAAGCTAGGCGGGAAGTTTTAAAGTATAATAAAACTATTAAAATAAATAAAAATTATGTTTATTAAAAAGCATTCAAAATTAAATTTCTCATATAAAAAAAAATGAAGAACATAAAAATAAAATTGTCGGAAACTTCTGTACACACCATAACTGCTGTAATCATCTTAATGGCACAAAATATATGACTTATAAAATAAAGCCCCAATATAGAAAACACGCACAAAAACTATATTTACGGCAAAAAATACATTCACTGACTTCACTGTTTACACTTTTGACGCCATATTGGTTGATGTGACAGACAGCGCTGATGGTGGTCAAAAACTGAACTATATTTGAATCACTTGGCGGGATTGAATTTAGTCATTTTAAAAGGGCTGATTTTCAATAAGCCAAGTTGTTAAACGTTGAATGATTCTAGTTCAATCAACTATCGGCCTAGGCGTACAGTTGGATGTCGACGTTTTATTAACCGCCTAGGTGTCCAATTGGCTGGCTAATTCAACTAGTTGGCTGCGACATATANAGACCTGAGTCATCAGGTGAGGGTTGAGGAAACTCTGATTATGTTCTTGGTAACGGTAGCAAAATCTTGGAATAGGTACCAAGGATACAAAAAGAAACACGGATGAAACTATTCAGAAAACTCTGACATTCTACCGTTTAAAGTGAAATCATCTATAAGTTCGGAGACACAATTTTATTTAAAAAAAAAAAACGAAAAAGGTGTACTTTAGGCACATTTCAGCAATCACACGATTAAAAGATAAGCAAGATTTGCACTTTAGATATAGAAATGAACATAGAAAAAAATAAAAACTTTAAAGTCAAAGTTTGTGTAACTAATGTGAATATTTAATTATATTCCAGGCCCAAAACATCTACGAGAACACGCAGACACAGAACAACACACAGCTCCAAGCGCCGCCGAGTATCAACCAGCCTATCGACATCTATCTACTACAACAGCTACGCAACTCTTACATGAGCCAGCCACTACCCACACAGCCGCAGGTACAAACGACCCCCAGCTACGAAGGCCAACTACAGCACAACGACCCCCAGAGGGAACACTCGAACCCTCTTCGCAAAGAGGACCCCAACGAGTACCGACCTCAAGTCGTACAAGTCTTCAAAGACCACAACTGCACAACAACAGAAATATCTAAAGATCTACAAAATGATCTGAATAAATCCAAAGAATTGTTTTCCGAAGTACCCTCTTATGATATTCATGATATCAACAATTTTGGAGCGAGTACCAATCCTTTTTATAGAGGAGCAGTGAAGTTTACAGTTGAAGCTCCCAGAACTAATGCTCGTAACGAAAGGTTTTACTATACAACTATTGAAACGCCTACTGCTGCATATAATGAAAATGCAACTCAAGTAGGTATCGATAAATTAGTTGCTTCAACACAAGATCTTATATCGAATGAAGATTTGTTGATCATCAATCATGCTGCTGAAAAACATGTGAATGACCAATCAGATGACATTATTAAACCTCGTTCAAGATACATATTTAGAAACTACAATCATGCTGGTCAGGATAGTAGATCAAATCACATCACAGTCAAAGCGAAAATAGGTAACATTGTCAAAGGCGATGTAGAACATCAAGAAAATGATAGAACGAAAGAACAAATGTTACATTCCAATTCAAATCATTACAATTTCGCAACCCCTATTGTGGTTCAAGACAATTCTTACAACGATTACAAGGAACAGATAGTTGATAATCTAGTTTCTACAATGGTTCCTTACATGACGAATGGTTATCAAATAGTAGCCGTTAAAGATAATCCAGAAGATAATCATACAGACTATAGTGCAAACACAGGTTCAGATATTGGAAATCTAGTTAATGTTACTCCGAGACCAATCAATCAGAATTACTTAGCCCCTATCACCGTAGCATTGAGACTACTTAATGCAAACGATACAGACTCTTTCAATACTTTAGACGATCATGAAGCTTCAGACAGTGAACCAGTTCCTGAAACTGTATACAAAGCGAAAGAAAAAACGATTGTTGAAGTACAACAGTCAATTCCACTTGAAATAACTCACATAAACGATGTAGAAGTACATGAATACATTGATTTTGATGATGAAGGTCGCAGCAGTAAAGGACCTTATGATGTTGCAAAATCTTTGTACAACAAATATTTAGACACTTTGAAATCCTCAAAAAAGATTCAAGAAAATATGAATAAATTATTATACAAATATAGCACGATGAGGGACGATGCTGATGAGCATAGTCAAGATTATCAACAGAAGGAACAGTTGGAACCAAGCGAGAATGTCCAATCAACTGTTGAAGTAGATCCAAATGAACCAGACACAAATACTCCGAGGAGTGAAATAGATCAGTATTATGATTACGGTAGCGATAGCCAGAAGATAATTCAGCCGATTATTATTGAAAGAGAAGTGCCAGTCACCAAATTCGTCGATAGATTCATAGAAAAAAAGGTACCTTACCCTCAACGTGTGGAAGTGAAAGTGCCTGTAGATAGACCGATCCCTGTAGAGGTACCTGTCGAGAAAATAGTAGAAAAACCTGTGGAAGTAACAAAATATGTTGATAAACCCTACCCGGTTGAAGTTCCACGACCGTATCCCGTTGAAGTCAAAGTACCCTACCCGGTTGAGCAAAAAGTTTATGTAGATCGTCCGATACATATTCCTTACCCAGTTGAGAAGGTTGTGGAGAAACAGGTATTACACCCGGTGCCTGTTCCGACTCCTATTGGGATTCCTTACGAAGTTCCAATACCGGTTGAGCATAAAATACTTTACCCAGTACCTGTAGACAGGCCAGTTCCCGTGAGAGTCGAAGTAGAGAAACCTGTTGAAAGAGTAGTAAACAAACCTGTACCTTATGCCGTCGAAAAGAGAGTTCCTTATCCAGTCCATTACGAAACCAGAGTGCCTGTACCGTACCCTGTGGAGAAAAGAATCCCAGTACCAGTTGAAAAGATTGTAGAAAAACCAGTTACGATTACAAAGTACGTTGATAAACCTATTCATATTCAAGTTCCCGTACCTCACCCGGTCGCAGTCCCAGTTCACGTTCCCCAACCCTACCCGGTCGATAGAATAGTAGAACGAAAAGTACCCTACCCAGTTCACATCGACAGAATTGTAGAAAAGAAAGTCCCGGTACAAGTGCCTTACCCGGTCGAAAAGGTCGTTGAGAAAATTGTTGAAAAACCAGTAGTTGTCACGAAATATGTCGACAAACCGTACCCTGTTGAAAAAAGGGTCCCTTATCCAGTGGAGAAGATTGTGGAGAAGAAAGTACCTTATCCCGTTCAAGTGCCGGTTGAGGTAAAAGTTCCCTACCCAGTTGAAAAATACATTGAAAAACCGGTTCACTATCCAGTTTACCAATACGGTAACCAGCAACAATCAGAATCACAGAACAACGCTCAATACCAAAACTATAAAAATGAAAACTACAAGAATGACAAAAACAAATTGCTGTCTAATCAACAGCAGTACTATCTAGCACACTACCAGCTTATGAAAGAAAGGCAAAAACATCCAGTGCAATCAACGCCATGGGGTAATCAGTATGCTTCCTCATACCAATATATCAACAACACCTCAGGAAGCAAACCAGATACAAAAAAGCCCGATAATCTGGCAAGTTATTTTGCATTTGTTACGAATAGCAACACTCAGAACAAATCGAACCAGTATTACGGTCCTGTGCCAACGCAGAATCAAGACGATTGGTGGCAGAGCAATAAGAATTATGTCGTTGAGGTCAAAATGAGGAGGGCTGATAGGGAACCGAAGGTTAGTAACCTGAGGATCGAGTATGGAGGTTTTAAGCCTCCTTTGATACCAAGCACTGAGGTGGATTTAGATGGTATGCCTATTAATAAAACCTCGTGAGCGATAAAAAAGGCAAAAAATGCCAAAAATTAGATGGCGCCTTATTAGTTGGCCCGATAGTATTGTGATGTGTTATAGTATGAAAAATATAGGTACAAGCTTTTGATTCGCATCCTAATCAAATTCAAGGACGTAGTTATGCTAATGTTTCTCAACCCAAATCAACAATAAAATGAGTTTTTTTTTTAAATTCGTCAGTGTGTACTAGCCGTATTTAAATTTGTTAGAAGCTTTATAACCGCGCTGCGCTTTCACACAAACACAAACGATACGGACTGACGACGAACGGATTGATTTAATCTAAGGTTATAAGGCTAGTATACACTGACGGATTTCGGTAAAAAAAATCTCATATTATTGTTGATTTGGGTCGAGAATCATTAGCATAACTACGTCCTTAAATTTGACCAGGATACAAATCAACAGCTCGTATACGCGGTCGAATTGAGAACGTCCTTTTATTGGAATCGATTAAAAATGTATTCCAAGTTAAATTTGATGTGATAAAATGTATAATTGAAAAGCCATCACATTCATTTGATAATAAGAAATGTACCTTCAAAATACTTATTTAGGATGTATTTCATTGTAAAATACTTTGTAGTCATTCTAAAACTAACCCTGAAAAAGGATAGTTTTAGACTATACGTAATAATTCAGTATTTCTTTAGTTAAATGTGTCATAATTTTAGTTACTATTCTATTATGTTATTGGGTATTGAAACTTAAATATTAAGTTCTTATAAGAGAGATAATTTTAGTGATTCTGTAGGTTTTAAGTCATCGATTGTTTGTACAGAATTTGTCTGTTATTTCTTTGTTAAAATTATTTATTATAATTTTAGAATTTAAGGAATGTAAATATTGCGATAATAAGCTGTTTGGAAAATAAAAAATATTCTCAGTTTGTTTGACTTTTATTTACTGACCTGGAGCACATAACAGACATATATACACACGATTTACTTTTATATATTCCATTCATATACAAAATATATGCTGTTTAAATGACACTTAGCTATAGGAAAAGGATTTTCAAAGTAAACAACAAGCATGGAATTAAAAATAAAATTTATTTTTC
The DNA here is from genome assembly GCA_002382865.2 of Heliothis virescens. NCBI lineage: Eukaryota > Metazoa > Arthropoda > Insecta > Lepidoptera > Noctuidae > Heliothis > Heliothis virescens. The sequence continues at coordinate 626,354 of NWSH02000571.1, forward strand.
ATTTTGAATGTATCTCACAAATTCTCGACACACGTCGCTCCGCAGGCAAAATGTACTACTCTAAATTATTATAAAACAAAGCTCATATATATGTCGCAGCCAACTAGTTGAATTAGCCAGCCAATTGGACGCCTAGGCGGTTAATAAAATGTCGACATCCAATGACATAGCGGAAAATCAACTAGGCAAGTGACTGAAGACAACGTTTAACTAGATGGCCAAACGTCATCTAGTCATTTTGTTGAATTCGATATTGATGAATTTTATAGGGTGACCGACCATGATTTCTGAAATGTACATATAAAGACTACCTTTTACTTATAACTGTGAACACTTGAAAGTGGTACTTTAAAGAAGCTAGGCGGGAAGTTTTAAAGTATAATAAAACTATTAAAATAAATAAAAATTATGTTTATTAAAAAGCATTCAAAATTAAATTTCTCATATAAAAAAAAATGAAGAACATAAAAATAAAATTGTCGGAAACTTCTGTACACACCATAACTGCTGTAATCATCTTAATGGCACAAAATATATGACTTATAAAATAAAGCCCCAATATAGAAAACACGCACAAAAACTATATTTACGGCAAAAAATACATTCACTGACTTCACTGTTTACACTTTTGACGCCATATTGGTTGATGTGACAGACAGCGCTGATGGTGGTCAAAAACTGAACTATATTTGAATCACTTGGCGGGATTGAATTTAGTCATTTTAAAAGGGCTGATTTTCAATAAGCCAAGTTGTTAAACGTTGAATGATTCTAGTTCAATCAACTATCGGCCTAGGCGTACAGTTGGATGTCGACGTTTTATTAACCGCCTAGGTGTCCAATTGGCTGGCTAATTCAACTAGTTGGCTGCGACATATATATAAATATATAACTAGGTACATTTAAAACAGTATTATGTATTTCGGGACAACTAGTCGCATCGTCGTAGAACATCATTGTCGATATTGCGAGAAATTAAAATCATTTGGTTAAGATTGCATTGTTTATTTATTTAAAAATTAAAATACATGATCATGATTTATTTTATTGAATTCGCTAATTATATCATACTTTAAAATATGGTTGAGTTTGTTTGCTATAAATTAAAAACAATAAAAACTGGATTTTATTACAATTGTCTTCTTGCAACTACTTATTTGCACGACACTAATAAAAAGCAAATAAAAATATGCATTTGTTTAGAAAGTCCATATGATTTGTATTTTGACTTATATATGTTTAGCTATAGGGTTATTTTGTTTTGTATACCACCCTATATTATAGGACATAATTTGTATTTGAGCAAAAGAAAGTTCTACTGTATTTAATTAACAATAACGTAAGTATTATCCATGGCGCCTCGCTCCAGGTAGCGATGACAACACGACCGTCGTCGCCGACACCTCAGAATTTGTGATTCCATGTAAAAGTTATAACACTACACTTAATTATATAATAGAAAAGTGATCCGCGATCGCCGCACCGCACACACACATACATACCTATTAATATAACAATATTTACCACCTAAAGTATGCGATAGTTCACACACCAAAGAAAATTATGAAAAAAATCAAGCTCCACACAAATTGAAAAAGAATAGTTTTAGTGAATCACAATATCGAAAGGCTGATAACATCGAGTAGATAGAAGTCAGTGAGACGATCATATGAACGATTATTGCTATAACTACAAGTCCGTAATACTTTGATCACAATACACGTCTAACGATTTAAGTGAAATATGCTATCGCGCCTACGTGTTCCGCACACTCAAATTATGTACCTTTGACACTTTCTAATTCAGCCTTATGATTAGAAAGAGCAACTGCCGTGGGCGACCGCGCTGTCGTGCGGCCCCGGCACGTGGGGCCCAGCGACCCGACACGTGGGGCCCGGGACCCAGCACGTGGGGCCCAGGGACCCGGCACGCGCGGCCCACTCCGCCGGCCGCACGACGTACTTACAATGACATTATAAACATTTTATCGCTATTCAAAGACAGCCATATTTTGTATTTATATTTTGTTATATTGGAAAATGAAAAAAATATAATTAACACTAAGCTAGATTGTATCTGTTGAGCTCAAACTCACTTTGTACATTATTACAACGATTAAAATACATAATGTAATAGTATATAAGCGATAGCACAATAACACTGGCTGGCCGGGTGTGCCGTGGACACTATTCAATAATGTCTTTTAAAAAAACACGATTTCATAAAACAAAATTCCAAATATAAATTAAATAAAAAAGTGCACAGCACACACGGACAGACAGACGACTTATCTACAGAAAAAAACAATCATGTAATAATAAAATTCATGACACAAGTAAAATTATTTATACAAAGATGCGCTGATTGAGAGCGGTGAATTAGAAGTCAGTGCGGCACTCCATGACAACCACTTGGCACATTTGACGCTCCATGCAATGTCCCACACTACGTAAATAAAACTCGTAAGTCACCAACAATTCATTTATTTGCATACAGTCGTGGCAGAGCGCTGCACTCCGCCGCGTCAAATCATAACGATATAACAATCGAATACAAGTGATCGATTCCACTCGATCGACACTGTTTAATTTATAAATCGAATAATAATACAAATTCGAGTGGGCCGGCAGCCCCGCCTTCAAATGTGACTACATTTACAAGAGTGATTACTTTGAGATAGGATTTTTTTTACATTTCATATTTTTTTCTTCAATTTAACACTCTACTTTCGTTATATCGAACACTTATGTCCTTTTATAAAGAAGAAACGCTACGAACCTTTCAACTCGCCGGCACAGTTACAAATGACAATTTGACAGGGAATAACATTGAAAGAGATATGTCAAATGTCATTCGTACTATATCAGCTTTGTAGCCCAAGTTGGATCCGCAAAAAAGAGGGGATCTTTAGTTATTTATTTAGGTATTAATTTTTATTTTTGATTTCATTCGAAAGAGGAAAAAAATCTCAAATTTGAACAAAAATCTTGTATTAATATTATACCCATCTTTTTTGCGGCCCCCACTAGGACTAGTTAATAAAATAAGTAGGAGCACATTTGAAGCCGACGCTCCTAATAGAAAAGTGTTCAGAAGTCGAATAGTTCAGGCGGCGGGATGGGATCCATGGGCAGGCAGTCGCAGCTGAGGTCGTGCGGCGAGGGGGGTGACCGCGCGCGGCCCTGGCGCCGCAGCGCGTGCACCGAGTGCGAGTGCGAGTGCGCCACGTGCCGCGCGCGCGCCGGCCGCGCCGCCACCGCCTCCGCGCTGTCCACGCGCAGCGACAG
>NWSH02000571.1:631934-653872 GCA_002382865.2 Heliothis virescens
CGACGAGCGCGGCGCCCACCGCGGACGCGCCGCCGCAGGTAGTCCGACCCGCGCCAGCGCCAGCTCCGCCGGCGTGTACGCCGCCAGGAAGTGCGCTAGCGCCCCAGACGGAGTCCGAGCGCCACCGTTGGCTACGAGAACCATATCCTCAGCTGACAGCCGGAGACTGTCGGACCGGGAGGCGGCGGCGGCGGCGGGGGCGTGTCGCGCTCGGAGGAGGAGGAGCGGACGGCGCGGACGAGCGCGGGGTGCGGGGCGCGGCGCGGGGCGGGAGGGCGGCGACGCGGGGGACGCGGGGAGGGGGGCGTGGTCCGGCCCGCCGCGCGCCGCCGGGGGGGTTCTGGGCAGTCACAGCTTGAGCTCGTTCGCTATCTTAGACGCAATATTCTTGAAGCCGATGCTGGTGCCTGGGAACAACGAAGGGGTCGTTCATTAGTCTTTCCGTATTCATGACACTTTAATTAAAATGTTCAGGCCGCGGCAAGTACAGTCGCACGGTCATATTTCGTATTGCCCGAAAAATTGCCAGAAGCGTTGCCAAGGTAACTGAACAGAGGAGATCCGATAGGCGGTTGCTCTATATAAAAAACTTGCCAAATTCAGGTAAACTAGAACCAGGACCCAACACAGTTGAACAGCCAACTATGAGGCCTAAATACATGAGACTCACCAGATATCCGCTTGAAGCGCACGCCATTGAGCGAGAGGCGCGGCAGCTTGCACACCTCGATCTCCCACTGCACCAGCGAGTCGGCGTTGGGGTCGCCGTGCACGCACAGCAGCAGGAACCGCTCCCGCTGCTCGTAGTCGCAGTTATTCGCGTCTAACACCTGGCAAAAAAAATAATTTTGCTCTTAAAAGGGATTTTGTAAAATGCACGAAAATATTCCAGTCGTTAATCCCCATGAGCAGTAAAATTTCGTACTGTCAACATGTACAAATCTAAGGTTCAAATTGCTATTGCGAAAAGTACTAAAAACGGCACATTTATCAGCTTTATTAATTCCCCTGAACGAAGTGTTACATCATTTCGTCCCGATCAAGAGACCTTAGATTACAAGCCCATTGCTGATGAAAAGTGGTATTTTCTGGTAAGATGGTAAGACTGGCCAGGTCAGCCCAACATAGTTTGGAATTAGCGGGTGTAGGATCATTATCTGTGTCAATTTGAAGCCCAAAGCACTTTATACCCCAAGAAGACATTGATTTATAGAAAAAACTGCGGCCTCTGGGCAAAATAGAAAATTAGGTCTCAAAGGAAAAAAGAAAGGGATATGTATCATGCGCGAAGAGAGCGAGCTTTTTTTTTAGTATTCTGAGTAAAAAGACGAGCGAGAGAGTAACTTTGAAAAGTTCAGGGGCCCCTCAGTTTCATTCGAGGGTCCCGCTGGGGGCCCGGGCACTGCCCGCTAGCCCCTTTGTAGCTACGCCACTGTCACCAGACCTAACAGCTCTATTACCTACCACTAACTACCAATTACCAATCAATGACCTATAATATAACATACCTTGCGGATCTCCGCCATGATTTCGTTGGATCCCTTGAAGACGTGGTCTTCATACTCCACGTGAAACGAAGCACGCGAGGTTTGACCTGCTCCTCATTGCCGCCCCTTGTCTGTGCGTATCAGAATAACGTGTTAAAAAACTGTCCAATTCAGAATATCCTACTTCAAGAACTCGGTTAGAAACACAGGTTTTTCTGTTAGCAAGAGATGAAGGTTTGGAACGTTCCATATGACGGGAGTGGTCAAAGGATTTCATGTCCATTTATTTTTAGGAGATTTTGGGAGCCTCAATCTAGATGGGTTGCGGGATTATTGCATATAAAAGAGTTACCGCAGCCTGGTACACAAAGAGCTCTAGAAGGAACATGGTGGGTTTTAGTCAGTAAAGGTCAGACAGTCTCACTGGTCTCTCTTTAGTTGCATCTACAGCAGTAGGGGTCTTCTGATTTAAATAAAACTCATTTAAAATCAGCGCGGGGTGCGGGGCGCGGCGCGGGGCGGGGAGGGCGGCGACGCGGGGGACGCGGGGGAGGGGGGCGTGGTCCGGCGCCGCCGCCGCCGCCGGGGGGGGTTCTGGGGCAGTCACAGCTTGAGCTCGTTCGCTATCTTAGACGCAATATTCTTGAAGCCGATGCTGGTGCCTGGGAACAACGAAGGGGTCGTTCATTAGTCTTTTCCGTATTCATGACACTTTAATTAAAATGTTCAGGCCCGCGGCAAGTAACAGTCGCACGGGTCATATTTCGTATTGCCCGAAAAATTGCCAGAAGCGTTGCCAAGGTAACTGAACAGAGGAGATCCGATAGGCGGTTGCTCTATATAAAAAACTTGCCAAATTCAGGTAAACTAGAACCAGGACCCAACACAGTTGAACAGCCAACTATGAGGCCCTAAATACATGAGACTCACCAGATATCCGCTTGAAGCGCACGCCATTGAGCGAGAGGCGCGGCAGCTTGCACACCTCGATCTCCCACTGCACCAGCGAGTCGGCGTTGGGGTCGCCGTGCACGCACAGCAGCAGGAACCGCTCCCGCTGCTCGTAGTCGCAGTTATTCGCGTCTAACACCTGGCAAAAAAATAATTTTGCTCTTAAAAGGGATTTTTGATAAAATGCACGAAAATATTCCAGTCGTTAATCCCCATAGCAGTAAAATTTTCGTACTGTCAACATGTACAAATCTAAGGTTCAAATTGCTATTGCGAAAAGTACTAAAAACGGCACATTTATCAGCTTTATTAATTCCCCTGAACGAAGTGTTACATCATTTCGTCCCGATCAAGAGACCTTAGATTACAAGCCCATTGCTGATGATAAAGTGGTATTTTCTGGTAAGATGGTAAGACTGGCCAGGTCAGCCCCAACATAGTTTGGGAATTAGCGGGTGATAGGATCATTATCTGTGTCAATTTGAAGCCCAAAGCACTTTATACCCCAAGAAGACATTGATTTATAGAAAAAACTGCGGGCCTCTGGGCAAATAGAAAAATTAGGCCTCTCAAAGGAAAAAAAGAAAGGGATATGTATCATGCGCGAAGAGAGCGAGCTTTTTTTTTAGTATTCTGAGTAAAAAGACGAGCGAGAGAGTAACTTTGAAAAGTTCAGGGGCCCCCTCAGTTTCATTCGAGGGTCCCGCTGGGGGCCCCGGGGCACTGCCCCGGCTAGCCCCTTTGTAGCTACGCCACTGTCACCAGACCTAACAGCTCTATTACCTACCACTAACTACCCAATTACCCAATCAATGACCTATAATATAACATACCTTGCGGATCTCCGCCATGATTTCGTTGGGATCCCTTGAAGACGTGGTCTTCATACTCCACGTGAAACGAAGCACGCGAGGTTTGACCTGCTCCTCATTGCCGCCCCCTTGTCTGTGCGTATCAGAATAACGTGTTAAAAAACTGTCCAATTCAGAATATCCTACTTCAAGAACTCGGTTAGAAACACAGGTTTTTCTGTTAGCAAGAGATGAAGGTTTGGAACGTTCAATATGACGGGAGTGGTCAAAGGATTTCATGTCCCATTTATTTTTAGGAGATTTTGGGAGCCTCAATCTAGATGGGTTGCGGGATTATTGCATATAAAAGAGTTACCGCAGCCCTGGTACACAAAGAGCTCTAGAAGGAACATGGTGGGTTTTAGTCAGTAAAGGTCAGACAGTCTCACTGGTCTCTCTTTAGTTGCATCTACAGCAGTAGGGGTCTTCTGATTTAAATAAAACTCATTTAAAATCAGCGTCAGTCTAGCTATCTAGATCGTATAAACATCGAGAATAAATATTCATGTCATTTCTTTCAAATCCATTTTTTTATTAAACTTACCCATTTATTGCATTTTTGTGTTAAAGGCGTCGAAAAATATCACCAATTCAAATACAAAAAAATAAACTGACCAATTCTGATAATCTCTATCTACGGTAATCAAAATTTTGAAAAAAATAATTCAAAAGCCAATTTTATAAAAAAGAAATATAATGAAACCACCTTACCTGAACCTAATTTTAATTAAATATATCTATTTTGTAGCCTAACTCAGTACAACATGACTTAAATGGTCCGCAAATACCATTTCAGATTATGTCATATTTTTATTTCAGGTTTTTTACTTATTCAACGTGTAAACCCTGTTAATGGCGGAATGTTGCAAGTTAAAAAAATGAAAATTAAAGCGCCGTTAGTAATCGAGCAAGCGTGATCTAGCTCGGTTGTTCTGATAAGCAGGTGAATTATGGATAACTCAATAATTTGTATCCTAAAGGCTGTTTCCAATATACTATCTGCTGTTTTGCTTACTAGGGATAGGAATTTGACATAACTTATATGAGGGTAATGTCAAAATACTGTCTCTAGTAAGCAAATCTAAGGATAGATAGAATATTGAGAACAGTTGTAAGTCATTAACTAACTTTTTATTTCCATCTATGACGACGAGAAATGGTACAACTACTAATTTTGGTATAGCATTCTCATTTCTACATTAATCGAAAAAAAATACAGAAATATATTAAATACTATTTTCTCGACCACTAGAAATTTCTCCTTATCTAAACAACCAAGCCAAAAATCCGCAACGCAAAAAATTACTAAAGACTAAAATAAACGAAACAGGAAAATAAAACTACACATTTCTGCAAGTCAAACAAACATAAGGGTACGACCATATACAACGCAAAGACTAGACAGACGAACAAACAGAGGATAAAATGAACGAGGATAATTACCCAAGCATGGTTTGTGGACTAGCGCCAACCGCATGCTTCGGGGTGGTACCGTCCAATGGCCTAAAAACAGAAAAACATAAAAACTAACGCTAGACACTAGGGACAGTGGCGACGGACACATACGTACATTGATTTGTTATACGCTGGCAGTGTTATTTTATATAGGTAGATGTAAAATAGTTAAATAATCAGAATAAGAACGAATTTCACTAAAAACATATCATTTGATAAAAAAAAATATTAGGAAATGTAACAAAAAATGTGTAAGCAAACTTATAGACAGAATAAATTAAGATTTGACTTGGATCACTCTTCAATAAATATATTTTACCGCTAAATATTAATACACAGAAAAAAAATATCGGTCAATATTTTAATGAGCAAAAGCCATAGTATTTTCAAATTAACAACGATTTGCCTGAATTATTTCTAAATTATTTTTGACATTAATAAAAACCAGCGTATAACAAAAATAACCAATGTTAGGAAAGTGCAAAATTTAAAGAAAAAACATTGTCTAAAACGTAAGCGGAGTCTGTAAGCAAGACAGGGCCACAAATCAAAGGCATGCCTGCGATATATCTTGAGTTACAATTTACCTATTTTTTATTTATTTTACTTACCCAAATAACTCTAAAATTCTATATAAAAAATAACAAAAACCATGCTAAAAGCGCATTTTATTTCAAAAAATGGTTATATGCGGCCAAGGATGAGTGTAAAATGGGATTTTTAATATAATAATTTATTTAATATATTGATAAAAAAAACTATATACTAAAAAATATCATGCAATATTTTTATAATTGAATATATTTTTTTAACAGTAAAATGTGTGACCTGATACGAAATAAGTATTTTTTTGGAATCAAAAATTCAAAATGCAACACATGACCGGTTAATAGCAAAAGTTTTTGAGTCAAAGTTGTCAGTACAAAAAAAAACAAAAGTCATATTAAATTTTGTTATTCACGAAAAACTTGTAATCCATCCAATTTAGTACTGAAGCAATGTTTTTAAAAAAGTAAGGAATTTTTAAATAAGAAAAAAATACAAATTAATTATACTTGGATTTTGTAATGAAAACTAGCTACATATTTAAAGATCTTTTCTTTTAATGTCCCTGTCATGCAAAATTTAAGATATAAAAAATAAATTTATTTTAGGGAGGATATCATGCTTCTTCCTTGTGTTTATAATAAAGTACAAATCGGCTGGACTACGTATTAAAAATACACACACAAACTCAAATTTTAATAAACCCTTCGTAGAACGATGATGGTATATTGGCGGTGGCGAGAAATGGCAAGATTTACTTTAAGAATATATCTTTAAAATAATGTGTGAAATATATTTATGTATTATATTTTAATGCGAGAATATTTTTTTAATTGCAAAAAATAGTAACAGTTAAGCCAATTATTTACTAGGGTCAGCAAAAAAAAAAATATTTTTTTTTGTACTACTATCATCATTATGCAGTGCCCTTGTGCTTAATTGTTCTATGTTATTTCTTGTCTCATCTTCTGTGTACATAAACTGTTAAATAAATAAATTATTATACCGTTTCAAAAAAATTACAAACGATTTAGATATTTATTTAAGTTATTTCTCCGCCCCACCAAAACACCTTTCCCATCGTCCCCGAGCCACCACAACTTTGGTATAAAACTTGAAATCAAAAGGTTGTGTTGTTCGCCTCGCGTACCTCCGTTGTATATCCAGGGAGGAAAATATACGCGGTTTGCGTCCGGTGGACTCGCCCAGTACCGACAGTCTGTCAGGATAATATACTCACCATTATTTTTATGTATATTTTGTATACCATTAGTAATTCATCCATGTTTTATAAAATATTCTATATAAACTAAAACTAGTGAACAAAAATAGGAATTTATTTTCTACTGATAATTTAAGCTTAGAAAGTATTTTTTTTAATAAAAATTTGAGTATCTCGTAAGTTATAAAAAAAATAATCTTAGTTAAAAACGTGACGGAATTTCTATAATTCTCTAAAATATTTAAACAATAAATTACATTATTTAACAAAGGGAGTTGTATCATTAAAATACATATTTTTTTATTTTAGGAACTTTGAAATAAAACACAATTTGTTATTAAAAACTTGATTATTTGGAGAAGCGTAACACATCCATTTATTGCGTACTGTCAAAACAAAATAGGTATTCATACTTTAATACACATACGTCAACTTAATTCACTTATATAGCAAAGTTTTGAAGTCCGTAACATTCAAAAACATTTCAAATTTTAATTTTGCTTACTAAATTTTTACTAGAAAATATTTTTGAATTTTACCGAACGACAAAAATATAAGATCACATTAGTTAAATGCATCTTAAAACAATGCCCATGATTTAGAAGACTGTATTATAATCCCAATTAAAATTAAATCCTTAAAATTTAAATGTACTGGGAAAATTTGCGAAAATAAAATATGGACGGTTGATAAAATATTAATATATAACTCACTAGTTCCCCTATGGGGCGAGCATGCTCGAACAGTAAGGAATAAATCCAACTGTTAAGAGTTGCCCTGATATAAAATATAAGTAAAAGATATTTTTTTCTAATAATTATCATTTGTCGTGCTGTTTTCCCAGTGTATTTAAACTTGTAACACACTTCAGAGAGATGGCGACCCATAAAAAACGCAAAAAAAGGATGAAAAATAGAAAAAAAAATCTCGGCTGTAAAGTATTAAAATTAAATATATCTAACTACGCTTAGCGAACTAAGTTAGAATGTATTGCATTGTTCCTAAATCGTGTAATAGTACAATAAACATATTGCTTATAGATTAAAAAAAAATGCTCGCAGAAAAAAAATGCACTATTTATGTGCGTAAAAATTATAGATTGTTTGATATATTATCTATACATTCCCAATATTTCTTTTTTATATTAATATTAAATGTCAAAATAAATGTATGTCCTACTCAAAGATATTATTTTCGAAAACGGCACATTTTTGATAAATTTTGCTCATTATGGATATATTTTTTTTGTTAATAACGTCTAGTAATAACTAAATTTTTTGCACCGAAATATTGAATGACAGTATTTTTGAGTATTACATTAGACCAAAGACGTCATTTTCCCATATATTTTTACTAATAACACAAATAATAAAATACACGTATTTTCGCACGCGTATCCTTACAACAGCACCTAAGTTTTGACATAAAATTTGTTCAGTACTCTATCTAAAGTTCCAAGGAAAATACTGGATAATCCACATGTAAGAAGAAATACAATAATTTTATATATATTTTATTTACTACTCGGATTTTCTTCTCAGTTTCAAAAGGGAAGGATTGATGATATTTTGCTCTAAAAATATATAAATATATTATTATAACATAAAAAGAGATAAGGGCCTCTGGATAAACTATAGCACTATTTTTTTTATAAATGAGTGTTAAGCTGAAGAAAAAATATTTTTTTTTTAAAGAGGAAGATTTCCATGAGACCCATGAAGCAAAAAATAAATATGAATAAATAAACTTATTACACCGTACAACGCAATAACTAAATTTCCCTATAACGCTTCACAACTATATAGAACGCTAATATACAGTGTAAAACGTTAAAATACTCAAGTACCCCACAATATATGATTGAAATATAAAATAAAAACTTGAAATACATACATTTTAAATATATTAAATACGCTTATATTTATGATATAATGGACTTTTCACGAACAATAGAAAAGTTTAGAAAAAGTCAAACGCGACACTCGCACTCACACGTTTATGTACAATTTATTTAAAGATCCTAGTTTATTTGACGTAACGTACTAATGAGTCAAGTATAGGAAGTATAATGACGAAATGTAAAAACATTTAACAACGTTTTTTCTCTATTCATTCTAGAAACATCGATATCTTTACGATTGGACATATAGAAAGTGCAGTATCAAAATATTGATTTGTTAAACAAGGTGTCATTATAAAGTGGATTTATTTGAGAAGATATCATTAAGTATTTTTTCGAGATAATGATTATTTTCTAACAGTCAATTCCATATCTGGAAAATATTTTTGTTTACTGTCTTTGTTGATCGTGATTGTGCAGATAATGCATTTAGTTTTGTCAAATAATTTTTAGAATATACTATAAGCTTGAACCAAATCGAGATTTCAGAACACCTTGTGTAAAAATATTTTTATAATACTACGTAGACACATTCCCTAACACTATAGGGTACAGTCGAGGACAAAAATATCTTATTTTTTGGCTCTTAATTAATTTGTTTTTATTTTTTTTATTAAAATACAGCTGCCTAAACGTGTTAGTCCGTTTATGTGGTAACGTCTACTGAGTATTTGTACCAAAGCCATAGGTTCGCCTGAATCTTAATTACTAAAAAAATACTATTTTTATGCATGTATAATAATATAATATGTTGATAATTATCTCACTCACGCCTTAAATATAATCATAATCGTGTTGTGGACCATTTGAGTTAGTTTATAGGCAGAATTTCAACAAAATAGGTACATAGTATTAGGTACTTGATAGAAAGAAAAACATAATTTAGCAAAGAAAACAAAAAAGATATATTTTAAATTGGAATAAAATTCTTCTAATATTTTACATATGGGAAATTTATCTAGAGGTACATTTTACAACATGGTCCACATCAAAAACCCAACAATGAGATTTTTCTACAGAAAATTTTTACTTACACAGTAAAATATGCAATACAAATATACAAAATATTGTTTCAGTCGATGACATCTTTATCGTTTTAGGCAGAGTTCAAAAATTTAGAATAAAAAAAAAGGTAAAATTATTTAAAACAAAAAACAAGATTTGTGCTTTTTTGTGAACTTAAACAATAAAATATATACGGAACCCTGGAATGTTGAAAATTCGCTCGAAAATAGAACTCTATACTTCTTATGAGCTAGTGATAAAATGCAACTCGCGACGGGACTAGTATTCCGCTACATATTATTTTAAGAAAATAATAAAACATGAAAAATTGTCTAGCATCATTCGTACTTTGTCTGTACCCGATATCTTACTGAAACTCGTCTAAGAGAACTTACTTATTATTTTTAAAGGAAAATTAATTTCTAAAAAATAACATGTAGGCAGAAGTCGTCGCGATTTTTTATAATGACAATAATGATTACAAATCGAATTTTTAATTGTATGTAAACTAAAAATGGATCTTCAAAGTTACGCCAATTATAAAAAAAAATGATTAACACTTATGAACAACATCTTGTTATAGTATTCAGTGTATTAAAAATCTTGGTTTAACAGTTTCACAGTCTTACTTCGATAATACAACTATAATAAAAAAAAAATCAAATAATAAAAAAAAAGATTTTTATCGTGCTTGATAAGAAAAACTAAAAATATAATATGTCATAGTAGATACATGTCTTGTATCAAAATATTATAATTATAATGAAGACTATAGTTTAGCCGTTAAATTTTAATACACTGAACATTTTTGTTATAAACTCCGTGGATTAACAAAATATATTTATCAACCGACGGAGCGTCCGTACTGTATACAATTCCCTATAATTTATTAATAATATTTAATTAATTATAATCTTCCTGTCGTCCGCAGCAGGCCACGGTTCAAGGGTTCTGATTCAACCTGCGTACAACGGAACGGGTGAGCGAATCGACCAATAGCGTGTCGAATCACCCCCCTCTTCCTGATCCGGCTCGATTTTTAAACACAAGTTTTTCTGCCACTGGTTAGGATTGCCATATAGGATTTTATGACGAAAATTGAGAAAAAAATCCGCTGTTTAAACGCTGGAAAACACTCACTTTTAAAATCTTAAGAAAATGCCAAAACATTGTAGACATGGGCGTCGTATAAAATGATTTATTAGGGTAAAAAAACACAATAAATATTATTTTTTATGGCAATCCTATAAGTCTCGCGCCGCAACACAAGATGCACAATACTAAACGCAACTCCCTCCGTTAAATAAAGAAAAAAAAAACTAAAAAAAAATATTCAAAAAAGTCCGTCACGTTAAAATTAAAGGGTTGTGGAATAGACTAGAAAGCGATTATTCAAAAACCGGTAGAGGTCGCGACTGTCGACGATCGTTAGTAGAAGCGTACGGTTAGGTAAGAAATATCGTCATACGGGGGATGCACGAGAGATGTCTAAAAAATATTGTTATTTATTTTTTTGCTTTCCGTACACCTCTCAAAGTCGACGAGGCACAAACCGAGTACTTACACAATTCGTTCTATCGACAAAGCACTACTGACAACACTCAAAGCATGTAGGCATGTCTGTAGCCTTAGCTCACACTTTTGTTTAGCAAAAACTAATAAAAATAAGTAAAAAACACAATAGGGGAGTACATCATGCTTTGATAGTAAATCTACTTGTAATTTGTGGGGGACTCAGCGCGTTTTCCGGTCAAACTGTGCGAACGAGACGAAACGGGAGGTAGGTAGCATCGTGCATCCCCTGCTTTGACGCGAGATTCAAAAATAAAAAATAAAGAGCTCGGAATCTTTAGAGGGAGACAATTTGATCTTAAGAAATAATAATAATAATAAAAAAATAATAATGAATAAATAAACACATATAATGATTCACACAGACATACGAATGGGTTAATTAATAGTGACAAGTTAGAGACAGTGTGTCTATGGTGTATTATTATAACATTTATTTACAACAACATAAAATATAGACGTACGAACGGATAGAATGGAGCTCGTCTGAAAGTGTTTTTTTTTTCTGTATTTATTAGTTTCTTCATTAATAAAGCATTAGACAAGAGATAGAATAAATAAATCGTGTTATTTTTTTAAAGTGGTTGCAAATTGTGTTAAAGAAATTACAAGGAAAATAACATGTGTGTCAACCCTAAAGTCCTACTTACGATTCACAAATCCCAAAACATACACAAACGGACAAATGAAGATATTATTACTATTAATTAAATATCAAAATAAAATTCCAAAATGTCTGTAAAACATTATCAAACAGAGCTCCAGTATCACCATAAAAATGAAAAAAAAAATACCTTTTAAAAAAACAAATATTTGTAATAACCACGTGTCTTATCTCCACAACCCTTTTTTACAGAAAAAAAAAAGAAAAATCTAACATATATCTGGGGTCCCAGTTGGGCGCCAATATCTAAGATCGCTAGTTCAATATACTAATGTACTATGATTATAATGTAAAATGAATGGGGGTGATTAATACAGGGTGATGCTTGGAAGCTGTGACCACTAACATTGATGCTTAGCGGTGATATGTAGCTTTGTGAGGCAACGGGATCGAGGCGGTTTTGTGACAAATTCAACAACATATATTTCACAATAATTTTTGTTATAACTTTATATAAAAAATACACTGTATATATTTTTTTATCTCACTTAAAAATAAAAAATAAATACCAAATAACAATTGAGGATAATTAAAATAAAATATTTTGTCACAGAACGCCCCGAAACCGTCAAAAGTCTACTTAGCGGGCCAGAATCAAGCGACAGCTTATGGGGCCAATAAAATAACGTAAAAATATAAAAAGACACCACCGAAATGATAATAATATGTAGGTAAAAATGTAAGTTATTCGACGGGTTAGTCACTATATGGAAATTGTGTGTGCTGCAGTGTGTGTGTAGATGAAAATGTGAGCGCCCGTGTTTTAGTCACTGTTGAGACAACGGCTGGTCTGAATATGATGACCTTTGTGTCAATTGTAATGTTAATTTGGTCGATTTTCAAGAGCCCTTTCACTTTTCCTCGCTAAATTGGGGCACACTTTTTAAACATGATTATATAGCCGTCAAATTAAAAAAAAAATAAGATACAGTTTGATATTTTGAATATTCTTGCTCAGCGACCAGTATTGCAATCAGCACGACTGATCACTAAATATTTTAAAACATCATGTTATATGATTAAATCATTTGAATTTATCAGTCAGGAATAATATTTAAGCTTTATTATTTTTTCTCTTTTTATTATTTTTGAGGGCAAATTTTTCATTTAAAAGAATACACAAAAAAAAAATTTCGATCCAAAATATTTTTTAAATATTACAATTACACAAAGGAAAACCAGCCGAGTCATTATGTACAGGATGTTGTTTAAGAGTGGAGAAGAACATACCGTTTGGAGAAGCGCGAAGACAGCTTGGAGAAGAAGGAGGGCCGCGCCTGGTGGGGCGAGCCGCCGTCACCGTACGCGCCGCCGCTAGACCCACGCGACCGCGTCTGGCCTGCATAGGAATGTCACAATTAGTATTTATTCCCACAATAACCATAAACATATAAATAAGTCTCCAAGATTTTCTATTGTATCGTGATTTATAATAGAATTCTGACATCATCCTAAGTAAACAATGAAAATTGAGGGCCATTTCACAGGTTCCAGATAGACTTCTAGATAGCTATCTGACAGATCATGCCATATTTTTTTACTGTGATGATTGAAATAAAAACATTATAAAAAAACTGAAGAATATCTTAGACATTTTACTTGGATTATTATTCCATTTATTTATTTTCAAACATATTTCTTACATTTTTAAATATTATTATAAAAAAGAAAGAATATAAAAACATTTAAAAATATAAAAAACAGGTAGCCACCGATATCGGGCACAGGGTCCATTATTTGGATTTATTATTGCTATTTTTTTTAATCACGCCTTTATCAATTCAAAAAGAAATGTTATTAAACATGTTTTTCTACGCATAAACTGGACTTAATTGTATCAATAGAGGACATAACGTAAGTTGAAATATTACCTGAATGGAAGGTAGACCTTGAAGGTACATTTCGAGGNGTGTTTTTTTTTTCTGTATTTATTAGTTTCTTCATTAATAAAGCATTAGACAAGAGATAGAATAAATAAATCGTGTTATTTTTTTAAAGTGGTTGCAAATTGTGTTAAAGAAATTACAAGGAAAATAACATGTGTGTCAACCCTAAAGTCCTACTTACGATTCACAAATCCCAAAACATACACAAACGGACAAATGAAGATATTATTACTATTAATTAAATATCAAAATAAAATTCCAAAATGTCTGTAAAACATTATCAAACAGAGCTCCAGTATCACCATAAAAATGAAAAAAAAAATACCTTTTAAAAAAACAAATATTTGTAATAACCACGTGTCTTATCTCCACAACCCTTTTTTACAGAAAAAAAAAAGAAAAATCTAACATATATCTGGGGTCCCAGTTGGGCGCCAATATCTAAGATCGCTAGTTCAATATACTAATGTACTATGATTATAATGTAAAATGAATGGGGGTGATTAATACAGGGTGATGCTTGGAAGCTGTGACCACTAACATTGATGCTTAGCGGTGATATGTAGCTTTGTGAGGCAACGGGATCGAGGCGGTTTTGTGACAAATTCAACAACATATATTTCACAATAATTTTTGTTATAACTTTATATAAAAAATACACTGTATATATTTTTTTATCTCACTTAAAAATAAAAAATAAATACCAAATAACAATTGAGGATAATTAAAATAAAATATTTTGTCACAGAACGCCCCGAAACCGTCAAAAGTCTACTTAGCGGGCCAGAATCAAGCGACAGCTTATGGGGCCAATAAAATAACGTAAAAATATAAAAAGACACCACCGAAATGATAATAATATGTAGGTAAAAATGTAAGTTATTCGACGGGTTAGTCACTATATGGAAATTGTGTGTGCTGCAGTGTGTGTGTAGATGAAAATGTGAGCGCCCGTGTTTTAGTCACTGTTGAGACAACGGCTGGTCTGAATATGATGACCTTTGTGTCAATTGTAATGTTAATTTGGTCGATTTTCAAGAGCCCTTTCACTTTTCCTCGCTAAATTGGGGCACACTTTTTAAACATGATTATATAGCCGTCAAATTAAAAAAAAAATAAGATACAGTTTGATATTTTGAATATTCTTGCTCAGCGACCAGTATTGCAATCAGCACGACTGATCACTAAATATTTTAAAACATCATGTTATATGATTAAATCATTTGAATTTATCAGTCAGGAATAATATTTAAGCTTTATTATTTTTTCTCTTTTTATTATTTTTGAGGGCAAATTTTTCATTTAAAAGAATACACAAAAAAAAAATTTCGATCCAAAATATTTTTTAAATATTACAATTACACAAAGGAAAACCAGCCGAGTCATTATGTACAGGATGTTGTTTAAGAGTGGAGAAGAACATACCGTTTGGAGAAGCGCGAAGACAGCTTGGAGAAGAAGGAGGGCCGCGCCTGGTGGGGCGAGCCGCCGTCACCGTACGCGCCGCCGCTAGACCCACGCGACCGCGTCTGGCCTGCATAGGAATGTCACAATTAGTATTTATTCCCACAATAACCATAAACATATAAATAAGTCTCCAAGATTTTCTATTGTATCGTGATTTATAATAGAATTCTGACATCATCCTAAGTAAACAATGAAAATTGAGGGCCATTTCACAGGTTCCAGATAGACTTCTAGATAGCTATCTGACAGATCATGCCATATTTTTTTACTGTGATGATTGAAATAAAAACATTATAAAAAAACTGAAGAATATCTTAGACATTTTACTTGGATTATTATTCCATTTATTTATTTTCAAACATATTTCTTACATTTTTAAATATTATTATAAAAAAGAAAGAATATAAAAACATTTAAAAATATAAAAAACAGGTAGCCACCGATATCGGGCACAGGGTCCATTATTTGGATTTATTATTGCTATTTTTTTTAATCACGCCTTTATCAATTCAAAAAGAAATGTTATTAAACATGTTTTTCTACGCATAAACTGGACTTAATTGTATCAATAGAGGACATAACGTAAGTTGAAATATTACCTGAATGGAAGGTAGACCTTGAAGGTACATTTCGAGGGAACACGAGGGGGTTGGGGAACTCCCTCCGCGCGCCTGTCGCACCCCCGCCGGTCGACACTTGCGAGTTCAGGCTGAAATACAACGATATATACACACATCAACAAACAAACATACTGTATGCATGGTGGACTACTGCTACTAAAAGTGATTTCGAAAAAAAAATCCACAAAAAAATTACTGTGCTTTAAAAAAAAAATGGGTTGGAACATATAAAACAAAAATATTGAAGTTATATATAGATAATAAAAATAATAATTACGGATATATTTACAAGGAAAATATACTACAAATATTATTTACTATATACGTCTACCACTACCGCTAAAATAGGCTAATTTCTAACAGCATTAGTAATAAAACATAAATCTGAAAAGAGAAAAACTAAATCCCACTCAATATCCAATAAAAAAATAATAATAAGTAAACAGAAAAAAAAATATAGTGCAAAAAATAAATAAAGATTTTATAAAATAATTATTCCAATCCGCAGTAGCATTTTTAGTTAGCATTGTGACCAAGCCAATTGAAAACTACGAAAAAAAAACTCCGTGAATAACCAAAAACTGATGCTGCAAATATTAAAAATAAAAATGGCTGCGAAGCGAATCAGCTGTATTTAGCAGACTTTCACCGTAGCTGCGTCGGCGGGACTATAACGACAAACACCAAGGAAACCTCTAACAACGAAACAAAAATGGCTGCCACTGAACACCCGGCACATGTGGAATATCTAAAGGCACTCAGTATATTTCAATTATTCAGACATGTAAAAAAAATATTATTTATAATAATGAAACAGCCTGTATATTGTATAAGTCGTGACGCTTTTTCTTCAAGTTAAACATGTCGTACCATTCGGCATTCGTGTCCGTCATGCAGTTCGTCATCGTTTGTCATCATTCATATATAGACGTAATATCATTTGCTGTCACGCGTCACGTCATTTACGACCACGGCAAACGCGAGCGTCACGACATTTGTCGCCGCGGTAAAAAAGTCCGGTGTGCCAATAGATATTCCACTCGAGCAGGCAAGTAGCGTGAAGCCTCGGCATCGCAGAGAGGAGGCACTGGGTACCTCGGGCGCGGCTGCGCGAGGTCGCGCGCGGACGCGTTGTGGGGCTGCGCCTCGGGCGGGGGCGGAGCGCCGCTGGCGGAGGAGATGGAGGCGCTCTTGACGTGGCCCTTCGCCCCCGGCGCCGGCGCCGCGCTCCCCCCCGACCCGTTGCTGGCGCCGGACGTGCCGTTTTTGGTTTCGGCGACCGGCGCACTGTTTATGCGTCGTTCAAGCATGCTGTTAGTCCCTTCTCATGCTTATATAGATAAATATATATCGGATATATACATGATTACATACATAATACAGTTAATAACATAGATTTTACTTTACTTTTAAGGTAATTAAGGGGTGTTTCTCCATATGGTACAAGAACACAGATAAAGACACATTATGAGACATGTTATATACTTTGTTGACGTAACAGAGACAAATATTCCATACAAAAAGAAAAGGTACACATTTAAATAGAATTATATCAGATTACATGTTTGAAATAATAATAATTTGGTGTTAATACAAACCCCAAATCCAGACCTCTCCATTATAATACAGTCGACCGGCAGGTTCATTATTTTTACAACATTGAATCAAAGTTCAACAAAGGCGGATGTGACTTTGTCAACTGCGACTCAGTTTTCACTTCCAAGATTGTTCAGTAATTATGTTCAGCCATACCTTTGTAAGAAATTTTTGCTCACTTATGGCATGACTTACTTAGAATTCGGGTTCTTCCGCAGGAGAATTTCTTTTCGTAGTCATTGAGCATGTGACCTCTACTTACTCATCCAATGCGATCGGTGTGACAGCGCTATTTTTTGCTTTTCTTCATTTTTCAAGGGGCTCTTTTGTACAGTCCCTCGGTTTAGGAAACCGAGGGACAGTCAGCATCAAAAGTAGCTGAACAAATCTAAATTTTCAAAACTGCTGGACACCGTGTCGTCAATAACTTACCGGACTACTCGTCTACTTTCTTTGAAGGTTAGGATGTTAAGTAAATTTTGGCGTTTGTGCTGTTAAGAAATTATGATCCTAGAAATTGTTAGACACTTTTGAAATGTTGCTTTGCTCAACTACTTTTGACGCTGCCGTACAGTCGGCTAAATAAGAGTGTGACGGTGTGAAGGTTCGGTACAGTACCTGGGCGCGTCGTGCGGCGTGGTGGGCTGCGGCGGCGGCGGCTCGTACGTCTGCGTGCGGCGCGCGCCGCCCGTCAGCGTGCGCGAGCGCGGCTCCAGCTTCGGCGCCGCGCTGCTCGGCCGCGTACTGCTCTGCACCTACGAGACGGGGTTTTGTTAGCTACGCGGTTGATTGTAGTATACCCTCCACCAAATATAGCAGCTTTATTTCTGATATAACAATGCACTTCACTTGTGAATACACTTCTCAAAAGGGAGAAGGTTCTCGATACGGCTGTTTGTATTATGTGACGTAACTAATTTTTAAATAATGTGTTCTAAAAAAACGAATTGTCGTCCGATTAGATGTTACGCCGGCTTTTCACAAAACGCATAATGCTCGTATCAATTATTACAAAGTTATTGCATTCGAATGTCCCAATAAAAGCATGATGATGTGTAAAAGTTTTACTTGTTATTGACAAAATGAATAGCTGGGTGCATATCACAATAAAATGGTTAACACGAAAAACAATCCCAAACCAAAAATGTTATAAGCATCATCAAGATTTCCAAAGTAATCCCAATTTTAATTAGACCTTCATAAATGCTTATGTTTTATATCACATCTAATAAACCACACATGGAACGCGATAAAATATCGGACTACAATTATTAAATATTAACAAGCTTTCAATAAAAAACGTTAAAAGATTTATTTACTTCGGTACAAAAATAATGAAAATAGAAAAAAAAAATATTGTAAGAAGAATTCCGGGTAGTATAAAAAACAATTATCCAAACACAGTATACATTAGTGATTTGTACAGTCAACCACAGAAGTCGATGAACACAAACAATCGATCAAAACTGCTAAACAACGTTGAGTCTATAAATTCCTTATTGCCTTTCTTCTACATATAATGTACAAAAATAAGGTTCTCTGTGAATTGGTTTCGATGCTTTCGGTCTTACTTGATGTTCAGCAACTTTTGAATTTATTAGCGTTAAGCAACTTTTGCACTTAAGTAAATTTTGGCATTTATTTTGTTAGGTTATTTATGGACGCTACGTTATTGAGCATTAATAGTAAAAATATTAATATTTGCCCTACATTACAATTAAAATTACCCACAACCGGTTACAGCACACATTTGGACACTAAAATGTAGAACATCTTTGCTATACCTTTCGTACCTGCATTTGGGCGATCCGCGCCGTATTCTCTTTGATCGACGCAGAATCAATTGTGTTCTGAAACAATGATATAAATATTTTAATTGAAACTTTATTTAGCAAAAGTTTAGTTTCGCTATGTGGTACCGTTAATGTACTTTTCTAGATGCCAAAAAAGTTAATTTTAGAAAAAGACATGATTGATGATCTCTACAGACCACTGTATCTTGCCTCGTTCATTTTCAAAATTACTTCTGCCAGCCTCCAAAATAATAGAATAATAAAAAAAGTATAACGAACCTGTCTTTTGAAGTTAGACGTCGTTGTGGTAGCCGTAGATGTAGTGTTATTTGCAGCCGTCGTGGTCGTGCCTACTGCAATAATAAACCTTATATTACACACAATAAGTATTACAATCAGTTTTATAATAATATAGAAATACATTTGGATTTAATTTTCTTTTGTTTTGGCTGACACAGAGTTCTTGTTCAGCAAGTTCGCTAATTTATTCATATTTCAATTCATAGACATACAAGATAATTTTGAGAGCAGTTTTGCATTGTCAGTTTTTTAGCAGAAAACAAGATTTTGAGTTTTTCATGCATATGATTTCGTATTATAATGCTTTCATCTCTCAAACTATCATACCCTGTACTGAATAAATTATTCTCACAAACCACATGCAAATTAAAATTTTATATAGACATCAGAAGTACAACTCCATATTTGATCGTTTATAATTTTGACCATATTTACTTTTACTTTTATAAATATTGCAGATACTTAGATGGAAGTTACATAAACGTATGGTTATGTTATGTATCATTTGATATGAAGCGAAATATTTAAGCCATAATTAATAACATAGCTAAAGAAAATAATATGCCAATCACCCAATGAAAAATATTTTAGTTATGAAAAAGTAATGGGGGAAATACTGAAATGAATTAGATTTTCGGAAGATCAATCGGTGTTGATTATGAAGAAATAACGAAAAAATGCTGAAATTAGTTACAAAATATCACGGAGTACAGTAAGCGATATTAGATTATTATACGTCACAGTTTATATTTTCGTTTTGTTTACGAGTATATGCTGGTGTATATTTCTTGTGTGTATGTTGATCATACCGTGTCGTGTGTGAATATTGGTATTTTGTATATCAGTGAAGGTGTTACCTAAACATGTATTGTATGTAGAGCTGTTACATAAAAAAATGTCTCACTTCATATAAAAACTTCATATATGTTTGCCTGTGTGTGTGGTGGTACCTACAATCTGTCAAAGGCCCAAGTTCAGGGTCAATATAAACGTCTGTTTTTCTTAAAACAATTGTTCAATTTGAAACTTGAATGGAAAACGGAAATGGAAATTCATAGTACGCAGTTGTTTTAAGAAAATTGACGTTTATGTTGTGAGCGAAGTTGAGCGTATGTGTGTCAGGTGTAGCCGTGGCGTTACCTTGCGTCCGCAGCACGTCGGCGCCGGAGGAGGCGCGGCGCGAGGCGGCGGGGCGCGCGGAGGCGGAGATGGAGCGCTGCACGCCGCGGTGCCCCGGCGACCCGCCCGGCCCTGCGCCACACGCGTTAGCGACCCGTCGCAACCGAGCCCTACCGCGCCAGTGCGACCACAACGCAAATAACCGGTGCCCACTAATGACTTTTAAATAACTTCCAATATAGGATACCCCCACCTTAAGAAGGAATTGAATCAAAATTCGCTGAACTAGAAGTTACTTTAAGTTACTTATGGATCTGTTGATGTTCATCGATTTTGGATGAGACGTTGTTCAGCAACTTTTGTTAATTTAATGTTAAGCTACTTATGTAAATTGTGTGTTCAACTACTTTTGAACACTAAAATGTTAAATCAATTTCGGCTTTTGTATTCTTACGTCTTTCAGCAGTTCTTAAGCATATGTGATTTATTCAGCTACTTTTCACTGCCTTAGTCAATTACACGCCTACTTTTGAATAGCTTCAACAGTTGAAAACAAATCCAATCATACTTTAAGCGTCTGCCTAGCTTTTCCCAACTATATTTGGAATCGACTTCGAGTCGGGATGCAGCTGCGTACAAGTGTTTTTTTCACTGACTGACATCATATTTTAGACGACACGCGACATGAAACCACTAAATTGAATGCTAACATAAAAATTACAACTAGCCCATGGACTACAATGAACAAATTCCAGCTATCAAGATTATAATGATAAACCCCTTATGATTCTTCATAATGTTACGTATGACAACCAATTGGTATGTATTTGACAGAACGAATAAACCAGTCCCTCGGTTGCGATCGGTTTGCAGTACGTAAAAGCACACGATACACAATAGTAATATAAAGCAATAAGTATTATAGAATGAACCTTAATTAGATAATAATGAGACAAAAATATAATGACAATATTCTACAATCATGTACGGGCAGAAAAAAACAACTTGAATCATTTAACTCTTAGAACAATAATTAAAAGTGTGAAAAGGGACGATGCTATTTTTGTTATTTTGTTTTATCCTCCTATTACACCAATTACAGACTTTCTTTAAGGTAGTATCAAAAAAAAAACAATACTTTTACAGTGAGAAATGTCATTATATGATTGACCAGACAATAATAATGATATAAGGGCTTGCCTGAATAAATGTAGGTAAATGAGGATGATATAGATAACCCAGTTAGATAAGCTAAGCTGATTCTTTATGGTTTAAGCACTTTTAAGGTGAATGCGACGACTAGAAGCGGGAAATTCAAATATAAAATGTTTTTTTTATGTTTTACATAAGTTAACATTCAATATGAGGCGTGATCTTATGATTGGCGGTTATAATATCCCACAAAGTAATTTCTGATGTCCTTGTTTAACTCCGAAACTTCTTACAAATTAAATAACTCTGTAAAAAACGTTTTATTGCGCAATAAAACGTTTTTTACAGAGTT
>NWSH02000571.1:657124-687760 GCA_002382865.2 Heliothis virescens
AAACAAGGACATCAGAAATTACTTTGTGGGATATTATAACCGCCAATCATAAGATCACGCCTCATATTGAATGTTAACTTAGGTAAAACATGAAAAAACCATTTTATATTTGAATTTCCCGCTTCTAGTCGTCGCATGCACCTTAAGCATAATCAGCTTATTTTCAAGTACTTCATGAACAATTTCCAACATATTCACAAATTTTTGCGTTGAATTTTCGTCGCGTCCATCTTGAATTTTTGTCGATAGTACTTTTTGTGTAGTGACTAATCAAATTAATAAATAAATAGCCCCATAATTTAAACAATATTAAATGCATATTTCAATAATAATTTATTAAGCAATTAACTTGCTTATGTACAGCTTTTTCAAATAACTTTATATACTTCTATTACAGACGACATACCTTGGCGAGTCTGAAAATACCGTATGGTTACGCAATGGCCACCAGTGGTACTTCGCACTAGCCAAGATACAACACCCATTATGTATATTAATATATATCTATAGTAAATTCCCTGTAAAAACAAATACAAACATATATATATATACATATAAATGCGTATATGTATACCTGAGTGAGCGTTTGTCTGTGCGGCGGCGGGGGGCTGGTTGCCGGCGGCCGCCGTGCGCAGCGACAGTGACGAACCGGACCGGCTGCCGTCCGATTCCGGCTGTAGTAGCACAAGAGAGATAATTTTTTTAATCAATACAAGCTGCGATGATCCCAAATAAAATTCGATTAAGGGGACAATGATAAATTTGGTTGTTTTGAGAACAGGTAAGTGGGAAGTTGTTTGGAAAAATTAAAATCGAAGTAATATTTTACCGAAAATATCACAAAACAAATAAGACAGACATTTAGTGCGGAAAAAAGACAATCATCCCACATACATTAATTCTCCCATATAACACGTTTTTTTTTTCGTTTTTAACTTTTTAATAAAAACACCAATCATTACTTATACTGCGTCGATACTCTTGCGCCATCCCATCTTGCAAGTTCTGCGTGTTGTGCTGCTGCTGCCGCTGCGGCTGCGGAGAACCTCAAACGGCGAAAATATAGTAGCCTTGTTGGAAACTATATTTTCGAACCGTTTGGGGTTGAAACCCTCGGGTCGTGGGGTCCGAATGCACACTCTATTTTTAAAGAACTATCTAGGCGGCTGGTTGACGCTACCCGTGACCAAAGGGCTGGCTATTACCTTGGTCAAAGACTAAGCATTGCCATCCAGCGTGGCAATGCTGCCAGCCTTTTGGGCACGCTCCCGGTCGACAGCGACGGGGAGGAATTCTTTGACGCTTTTTAGTTTTAGTTTTTAGTTTTAAGTTTTTTTTAGAATGTTGTAAATATATGTAAATAAAAATAANAGCGACGGGGAGGAATTCTTTGACGCTTTTTAGTTTTAGTTTTAAGTTTTTTTAAGAATGTTGTAAATATATGTAAATAAAAAGTATCATTACTTAAAAATCTATAACAAATACGATACCTTACCCACAAAGACAAATATTGAATACGTCAAAAGGTGTAAGTAAAGAAACAAATAACGAAAACATCTTTGAAAGGGCATCAGATCAATTACTCACAATTTTTTAATGCTGTTACAAAAGGCATGTATGAACTCTGTAGAATTAAATCAAATAAATATTTTTAGAAAAAAATCACACAATAACACAAAAAAAAATCAACAAAAGACGTTACATCAAAAACATTATTTGAATAAAGATTA
The DNA here is from genome assembly GCA_002382865.2 of Heliothis virescens. Lineage (NCBI taxonomy): Eukaryota > Metazoa > Arthropoda > Insecta > Lepidoptera > Noctuidae > Heliothis > Heliothis virescens. The sequence goes on from NWSH02000571.1 coordinate 658,855, forward strand.
AAAAAAAATCACTGAAAAAGCAAGCTGACTCAAACATTGGTACACAAAACCAATATACACACAGGTACAGTCAGACACAAAACCCCAGTGCCACATATCGGACAATACACATATGTATTTTTTTATATAAAAAAATATATTTTTTTCTAAAGGCAGAGTGCACACAAACCGTTTGTAGGCCATCATTAAAAAGTGTATAATAACCTTTGTACTCACGTCCGTGCTTTTCCTACCGAGGAGCAGGTAGGTTGCAAACACGTCGTCATATTTCGCCTCGGCGAGAGAATACTCGATCTCTTGCCGGTTGTAGCCCACGCATACTAGCGCCTCTGTTATTGGGAAAAATGTATATTAGATATTTGTGTAAGTATTATTAATGTAAAAATATATATAAAAGGACATGACTTAATATACAGATGACAGGACATCAACCTATCACAATCAGTCAAATTTCTTCAACTGATTTTTTCAGAATAGTGAAAGGTGAATGTTCGATTGGTAAAATTTTACAGATTTGAGCAGGTTGGCCTGCTGTCGTCTGTACACTTCATGACAATGAATAAGAGAACGTAATATATTAAATTAATTTCTGAACAAGAGGGTTCTTTGTTGTGTAATAAATGTAAGGGAATTGTTCATTATTGCGTTGATATAATATATTTAACCATTTAAATCACATTTGTTTTGTTTATTATTTGAAACTATAAAGATGTCTTTAATAAAGTCCAAGAAACAGTGAATTAAAAGGAGAAAAGGATAGATAAAAGTTGACGATAAACTAAAACTCCTAAAACAGATTTACAGTTTACATGCGACATTTACAAAAATATTATTTTATTTTGCACTGTTGCAGTACCTACGATTTGAACACCAAAATATTCATGCAAACATATTGAATAAAACACCTTTATCAAATAACCTGAACACGTCACATTTTTACGAACAACATCAAATATTTTTACGAAATAAAATTCACATGACGGTAAGCGTAAAATTAATAAAATAGCAATAAATATACATAAATAATATAGAGTAGCATATACATACAAATACATGCTTTTCTGAGCGTGCGGAAAGCAATATTAAATAAAACTGTCGAGTACTATACATTTATTTATACGCAAATCAAAATAAGTATTTTGTCTCGTTGTAAAACTTGTTTTTTATCGATTTTAGTCACCATTAATGTGGGCCCAATCTTGTAATAGATTTTATTGTTGAAAAATAGTGAAAAGAAATATGGTTTTGAAAATCGCATCAAATAAATATAGGTAATATTTGAATCAAACGTTTTCGTTCGAATGTCTCTCTGTCACACCTATCCCATAGTGTTATTTAATTAATCCCGAATACAACGTTACTTAAGAACTAAACTTTTAATTTCACCCAAAAGACTTTCTGGCAATTTACGTAAATGTCAAGGTGACAAATTATCTATTTTTATATTATATATTTAATGACTAATTGAGTGATGTTTCAGTATTTGACTATTAGACACTACTTTTAAATTACCTTGTTTTCAAATCACCAAAAGCTGACCAATTTTTACAATACTCAATCATCATAGACACTTCTAAATTACCAATTTTTTCATACAAACAAAAAATATTTAATTCACAAAGCCATACAACAAGACAAAACGACATCCCTTGCTAAACACAACACATCCTTGCAACGTACCAATTTGCGCTGTGACGATAGTACGCATGGAATACAAGAAATATAATATTGTTTATATACGGGTCCGCTAATGTTTGTAGCTTGTTAGTATTGGAGCTCTCGTGTACGGTATGTGGAATAAAGAGGAGGGTGGGGTAATATCACCATGTAGATAAAAGATTTTGTATAATTTTTGATCGACTTCAAAAAATGAGGTTCTTATTTCCGATAAGGCCATGTCGTTTGTATACAAAATACTGATTAATGATAATATTGTTGGATCGAGTTTTACCCGGTCGCAGGATAGAAAAGAGAGTAAAATTCTATAAAATCTTACTGGGTACTTCGTAATAGTAATTTTGAAATATAACTTTTACTATATAAGTCAAAATTTAAATAGTGGCCTTGAGTATTTGACACAAACTTCGCCCTTTCATTCTTACTTTCTTACTTATATTATAAATACGAAAGAAGTTGTGTGTTTTTATCCGATTTCGGGGAGTTGTTCTCTCGGGACGCGGGTGGAACCGCTACTACGACTTCATTTATCTTTATTTCACATACTGTGTATAAAATAGTGCTCATAGCATGCTATGGCTACTTTGTGTTAAGTGAGAATTACCATTAGTAAGCTTTGTTTATGGGAAGTAAAATTATAATATTATTCAAAGCATTAGTTTATCTCTGTGAAGCGAGTGTTGGAAGTATTTCGTGAAAAAATGGTCCAAATCCATACAAACTGTGGTTGAAGTAAAGCTCATGTTGATTTACTTAATCAAAAACATATTAAGCTTTGTAATTCTGCGTTTTTATATACTTAAAGCAATTGCTATTTATTTTAGTAAATAGCTTCATCTGGTGTAGATAGACGATTTGTTTAATATAATATCATTTTTATATTTTTGGGACTACATGGATAATCCGATTCAAAATTATTGTAATAGAATTTATTACAAGAGCATTTCTTTCAAACAATCTGAGATGGACCGATTAGACAACTTTCATTGCGAGCAACCCTTGTTTACATCAATTTAGATCTTTTGTTTTAGAGTCAAAATGCGGTGTGCTTTTGGGTCAAAAACCGTTTTTATTATTATTAGCCGGTATTGATCCTTTGCTTGTCTAGAATTTTTATGTAATTAAAAATTTCCGGTCACAGTCGTAGTCTCCCCCTATTCCCATATAATAATATGTCTTCGATATAATATTGAATCGTCCCAATTTTATTTTATATTTTCCTAGCATAGCCAAATTCCCCTTGTTCCCCTATATGTGGGCAGTGGCTCACCTATCCGGTTGTGGTCCTTGAAGTCCTGCTGCGGCTCGACGTAGGGCCGCAGCTCGTCGTCCTCGTAGCCGGTGTTCATCCACTTGTCGCGCATGATGCTCTCCAGCGAGGCGCGCTTGGCGGGGTTCAGCACCAGGAACTTCTTCAGCAGGTTCTCGCAGTCCGTCGACATGTAGAATGGTATTCTGAAATGTTCGTTTTATTTTTGTTATTTGTTCAAGTTTATAGAACTTAAAGTTGAAGTTGACAAGAAAATTAGGACAATTTTGAGCTTTTATGGAATAGGGCTCCTTTTTTTTCCGACCTGAACTATCCTACTGGTGGACAAATCTCTACATCTCATCTCACACCTCTAAATCTAAAGTAAATAAAAAGATTCCTCTCTGTTTGCGCAAAAACTAGCACAATAATATAACACCCTTGCAACAGAAATCCCAATGAAAACGACAAAAGAAATTTAGCGCAGATTTGCGCAAAAAAATACGCAACAGCATATCTTTTGCGCAACGGACATATCGACCTAAACAAAAACAATAGGACTCTCCATCAAGGAAGAATCGAATAGAAAACTGTATTTCGTCAGTATATAAGCTTGGTGTTACCTATATTTCCCGCGCAGCACCCTCTCGCGCAGCTCGCGCAGCGTGGAGCCGTCGAATGGCAGCGAGCCCGACACCAGCGTGTACAGGATCACGCCCAGCGACCACACGTCCACCTCCGGACCGTCGTACTTCTTGCCTGCAAAACATCATCAACATACGTTACAGATCGCCTATCCCTATTAACATTGTCGGATATGAATTTTTGCCATTTTCTTTTTATTTCACAAATCACTACTAAAAAGACCCTTCTTTTAGTATTAGCAACAAAAAAATATTTTCTATGGATAATTTTCAAAATAGCCACGTTAACATCGTCGGATATGTTACGACTGACAGTTAATAATGACAGAAGTTGACTCGCGACAAAGTTTGCGGGACGCGAGAGGTGCTGCCCCTGGCGTCCCGCGTGCGGTTGTGCCAGTACCGACCATGTTGCACGGGCGAACGCATGTTGCGTAATATTGAATCACTAAATTCCTTATTTATAACTTTCTTTTGTTTTATAGCGTTGATAATGTTTACTAGGTCCGCACGCGTACTAAAACTAGCTGTCAAACAATCTGAAGAACATGTTATGAATACAAACTAAAATATTGATTATGATAATATTATGACCATTGCCGATGAAAATGAAGACCCAGCTCATTGATTAAAAATAACCCAGCTAATAAAAATATTTGTTTTACTACAGAATTACTTTGAAAATCATGATACAAATGATTTTACAAATAAACTAACTTCATAACTTACTTTAAATTTTAGTTAATGAAATGTGTGCAAATATTCGGTTAAAATTGTAGAATGTGGCACTACCGACATATTTAGTCTAACGCAATACGATGAATAATGTCGGATGTGGTACTACCGACATATAGTCAATTGGTTTGTACACGGAACATTGTCGTACGTGGCAGATCCGACTAATCACAGTTGATTTGATACGGTTAAAAATGGCATTTCTAACTTTTTACACACTTAGTAAAAGAATAACAGTACTTTAATACCATGTCATTAAGCTCTCAAACATATATTACATGTCATAAAATTTTTGAAAACCTGGTTCCTATATTTAAAAAAATATCAACAATTCAAACTTTGCTGCGCTCTCCTGTAAAGTTGCCGATTTTCACATCCGACAATGTTAATAGGGATAGGCGANATGATTTTACAAATAAACTAACTTCATAACTTACTTTAAATTTTAGTTAATGAAATGTGTGCAAATATTCGGTTAAAATTGTAGAATGTGGCACTACCGACATATTTAGTCTAACGCAATACGATGAATAATGTCGGATGTGGTACTACCGACATATAGTCAATTGGTTTGTACACGGAACATTGTCGTACGTGGCAGATCCGACTAATCACAGTTGATTTGATACGGTTAAAAATGGCATTTCTAACTTTTTACATACTTAGTAAAAGAATAACAGTACTCTAATACCATGTCATTAAGCTCTCAAACATATATTACATGTCATCAAATTTTTGAAAACCTGGTTCCTATATTTAAAAAAATATCAACAATTCAAACTTTGCTGCGCTCTCCTGTAAAGTTGCCGATTTTCACATCCGACAATGTTAATAGGGATAGGCGATATACACAATGTATAATAATATTTTTTTTCAGAATATGGTTCTGACAACTGTGTAACTGACTACAAGTACAACAGAAGCATAATTTTTCGTTTGAAAGCTGAAAAGTTTCAATTCCAACAACTTCCAAAAATGTTTATAAAACATCCTGAAAAATGTAGGTACTTGCTAATTTGCCTCCCCACGTGTCTTCCAAGAACCCAAGAGTTTTATTAGGAAGTTTTCCTGTTCCACCAGGTGTTGGAAGTGGTACCTTGGAAGAGCTCAGGCGCTGCGTAGGGCGGGCTGCCGCAGAAGGTGTCGAGCTTGGCACCCGGCGTGAACTCGTTGGAGAACCCGAAGTCCGCTATCTTTATGTTCATCTCGCCGTCCAACAGGAGATTCTCCGCCTGGAACACGTGTACACACGTGTAATTCTCATCCCCAGTATGTTAGATAATTTCTGACAATAATAAAGGCTGGTTGCAGACAGTCACAAGTAATTTAACCACGGTATAAGATTACTTTGGCTGAATTGAATCTGGGATACCAGATCGTTTTATAAAGGACATAACCCTTTTTTGGGTGTGACAAAGTAATGCTTGTTAGTGATAAACCTTAGTAATCCTTTCTGGTCCAATTGGCCCCGACTTTTGGATCTTTTGGAATCGTTACACACTAGTTGCAATCCCTATCTTTTCAATAAGCTCCAGGAGTATCACAGAAGTTTATCAACAGACCATCTCTTGTTCCTCGGCTAGGTCTAAAAAGGAGACAAAAATCTCCACTCCTTGTCTCTCATACCTCAACTTCCTAAATAAGGCCTGTGTGCCCTAGAAATACAAGAAAGAGGAATACCTTGAGATCCCTGTGTATGATCCTCTTCTGATGGCAATACTGTACAGCGGATACGATTTGTCGGAATTTAGCGCGAGCCTCCTTCTCCTTCATGCGGCCGTGTAGGACCAGGTAATCGAACACCTGAAAATAATAATTTGGCAAGAGTTATAGGTTATGCTGTGAAAACATTGCCTATTAACAAGTTTCAAATTATATCTTGAGCAATGACAAATGAAAACATTATCAAGTAACTTAGACGAAAATGGACTTTGAGCAAAAAGATCAATATCAATTCTCGTATCTTGAATTCTGTTTCTAAATCCAGGTCAAAAAAACATATGTGATAAGGCCGGAGGGCCTTTACATGTTTTAGTTGTATCAAACAGGACTTCTTCTACATTTGCAACTAAATATGTACTACCCACACGGGTTGAAAAAAGGAGTGTTATGGAGATACATACCTCGCCGCCTGACGCGTACTCCATGACGAGGTACAGCGTCTTTTCAGTCTCTATCACCTGGAACAACTTCACGATGTTCGGATGGTCCAGCATCTTCATTATCCGGACCTGGAAGTATACATAAAATCTATCAGAACATGTACTAATTTACAATTTTTTACATAAAGTTATGGAGCACTTGCGAGATTGGTTCAAAAGGTAGAAAATGCTAAAATAACTGTCTACTGCATTAGTAGAATTAAAATTAACTCTGTTACGATTTATGAACCTGGAGAGCATATAAGTTTTCAGTATCTTGGGACACAAGTTGTTTCCTTCGGATGCGAATTTTGTTCTAAATAGTGAGAGTTTTAAAACTACTCTCTGCATCTATCTAAAGATGTAGACTAAAAAATAAACAAGACCCCTCAGGATCCTGCAATACAATGTATATTTTGATCGTTTACTAGAAATTATCCTTGGAAACTTTCATGTCCATCTGCATGTCCAATCAATGTTTTTTCTATCAACAAAAACCCATTGTAATAAACACAAGTATGTTAATGTAATGTTACATGATCTGACCTCTCTGAACAGCTTCTGCAGCGAGCCAGGGTTGAGTTGTGTCTTGTCTATGATCTTGATGGCGACCTCCTTGCCGGTGGGCACGTGCTTCGCTAGCTTCACTTTAGCGAAGTTGCCCTTGCCGATTGTCTTTAGAAGCTTGTACTTTCCTGTAATTGAGAGATAATTACAAATTAATAAGGTATTTCATTGTTAAGAAATCTTCCGGAGTCTTTTCTTTCAATCTTCATCATAATTTTAGCTATATAACGTCCACTGCTGGACTCTTAAGAAGTCAATTTATTTGGAATCAATAGGTAAGAGGTTGATTACTTGTATTTGATTGATGATTTAATTGATTGTTTGATTCCTTTTAGTGCAAACATGTGTATTTAGATACAATACTAAATATAAAAGAGAAATCTACATTAAAGGCGCGGCCCCACGGCAGTGCACGGAGAGACTACGCACGTGTATTAAGCTTCGCTTTGGAAGAAAATGTATGTGGTTGTGTCCACTGCAACCCACGGAGAGGCTACGCACGAATTGACGTCATTGATACATGCGTGGCTTGCTCGAATAGGCGGTTACATAGCTCAACGCTGTCAACGTGGGTCTACGTTTCCACGTGGGTGTACTCCATACACGAATATGACCGTCGACTACGTACAGCTCACTTATCGCAGCGTAGCCTCTCCGTGCGCCGTGCCACGCTATACATAGTCGTGTGTCATATTCGTGTATTCCAGTGGAAACGTAGACCCACGTTGTCAAACAAATGAATACACGCAGCTAAAATGCGCCGCGTGCCCGTGCACAGCATGCACCGCGGTGGGGCCGCGCCTTGACATTGGGAAATCCTTATTTTTCTAAGTTGATGAAAAATTGCATAAAAGACAACTTTGAACTCCAAACTGTAACTCAAACTCTATTATGAACAAATAACCTGAGCACATACTTAAACATAAGGCATATAAAGCAAAATAATACTTGTATCTTTATTAGAAACTTGAACGAGCTCAGAAATTATATTTCCCTGCGTGTTTCAAAGTACACTTTATTATAACGTCTAAGCTTTCTTCGTAAACAAAAGTTTGCGATCTCTTCAGAAATAGTGGCTTCTAAGAAAAAAGAATCTTCTATACTTCTTTTGAAGAGTCTTCTGTTTTCTCGGAAACTTGAAGGATACTTAGTATACGGAAAGTACTTGTAAACTATTTAATATAAGCTGTTTAATACTTTGCTTTATTAAATTAAAATAGCTTTTGGGTATACTTAAGGTCAGGGCACATATGAACGACACAGCACGGCAAGCTCGCTGTCACTCTGCCACTGGCTTTTTATACTTCTCCTTCTTGGCGAGTCGATGGCAATTAACCTTCAATTTAAGAGGCCCAGTATTTTGTCAAGCACCCAGCATTATAAGTGGCTGCCAGTAGGTCTTTTATTGTGCACATGTTGGGGCATATTGGGCAGCACAGAAGGTGCCGCATGATTTGTAGACCGCAACCGCAATTCATTCATCACTCAAATGACAAGTTAGTAAATCGCTGAGTTGGAGTTGAGACGTGCCGTGCTGTTCATGTGTGCTACGACCTTTAACTGTATGTTACTTTGAGCATGTTTCACAGGTCTCAGATAAGTTGGTGAGAAAATGTTGGTGTATACTGACCGATGTGTGGTTCCTCGGAGGCCCGCGAGCGCGACGAGACCCGGGCGCTGCCACCCGACGTGCCCCCGCCGCCCGCGCCCGCCGACGACTCCGACGCACTCTGGAAATTACAATAAATAACTAATTAATATACATGAATCTATATCTACATATAACTGTACCTAATAAGAGCTCGTGGCTAAGTCAAAGCCGCGCGGAAAAGCAATGCTTGGCGCGGTCGTTTAGTGGATGGGTTACCATCTTGTCATAACGAGTTCGTCCATGTTTCAGAAGGCACGATAAACTGGCGGGTCCCGGCTGTCATTTGAACATTTTTGGCCGTCGTTACGGGTAGTCAGAAGCCAGAAAGTCTGACAAGCAGTCTTAACAAGGGGTGCCAGGTTGTTGAGTTGTTGAGGTCATACAGTCGCTCCATGTGAAACACTGGTGGTAATCAGCTGCATCCGGTTAGACTGGAAGCCGACCCCAACATAGTTGGGAAAAAGCTAAGCAGATGACATACAACTATACCCAAAAAGACTTATATACTAAGCGTCAGTTTCATATGTTTCAGATAAAACCATCTGACACATAGTGCCATAGAAGTTTTTTTATTTGGACGACTTTTCTATGGCATGAACTGTCAGACAGCTATCTAGAACTTTATCTGGAACCCATGAAACTCGCCGTAAGTCTTGTTAGTTACACTGCTTAAAACACAACAGAACAGATTGAGAGAAGTAGCTTAGACCCGGGGCAAGGACATGAGATATGAGGACTTTTTATTCAGGATTAATAACAGGATAACATAAAATTAATGTCGTCGTAGAATATTTGTGGCAAAGAGTACAATGCCACCTTTCGCAAATAAAATGATTAATTCGTTTTCATACACAACACACAATAGCATTAGTAAATATATTCTTAAAACCTACTCCCAAAAATAAGGTAGGTAAAAGTTCTATATTCAGACAAAAAAACACGAGGAAGATAATCAGGACTGTTATAGGCAAGTTGAAGGGTTTCCTTCTCAAGTTAAGCCTGAACAAAAGGTCAAAACTTAGTGGAATTGCCTTAAGGAAACTCTACCCCACTTCAGGAAACAATGGTTTTATTACCATTGTTATTGAAGTAAACAATATCTATGGTTATGAATGCCTAAATAGGTTTATTTGTATTGTGTTAAACGCGAAATATGTTGAACTAGTTCCAAAAAGGGGCTTTAATTAATTCGGAAGGAAACTTGAAATCAAATTGGCAAATAAATATTTGTCTTGCTATAGTTATTCATATTTTATGGATAGCTATGTGTATAATGCTGTCGTATAAATTGAAAAGCTTGTTGGTATACATAGAAGCATGTACAGACGACAGCAGGTCAACCTACCCGAATCTGTCAAATTTTACCAATCGAACATTAACCCTACACTTTTGTGATAAGATTGAAAATCTATTGAAGAAATTTGACAGATTGTAGTAGGTTGATGTGCTGGCGTCTGCACTTATACAAAAACTGAAAGCTCATATTTAACGTGACGAGAATAGCGAAAACGGCTTGCTTCCCTATTTTGACCAAACTGTTGCAAGAAAAAAATAATACTTTCTTTTTAAAAGTAGGAAATATGAAGATATACAAATCAAAAGAAAAGATAATTGTGTATTGTCGTAACTAAATCAATACCACCCCACCTTACAAAGGTTCTAAATCATAAGACAGTTATCAGTATCAGACCCATTAAACCTAACCCCAAACATTTAACAAGTCATTACTCCACATAGTTTAACACAACACTCCATATCTACGTCTAAGTCGCGACATAGGGGTCGTTGACCTGAGCACATGTCTGCCCGACCATGGTGTTCCGTGTCCTCAGTAGCTGGGAATTCCTTTATTTTGGAGCCTTTTATAATTTTAATGGTGGTGGGGGAATTACAGGTGTTACCATTGATAGAAGCTAATGCTTTCGAAGGTTTGAAAGGTTTAGGGAGATAATTAATGAATTGTCAAAAGGTATTGAGGAGGCTATGTAGAAGACAGGGCATTGTTTTCTGCACACCATATACTACCAGATTTCGTAGTATAATATGGTTTATACATTTTTGCTACCGATAGTGGTATCATAACTTTGGTTAAGTTAAATAATACTTTATATGAAGTAAATAAGTGTTCAAACTTCTAAGCGATTCTTTCATAACGAAGTCTGGGATTGATGACAGGATTTACTATACAGAAACTTAACAAACGTTTTAATCTTATCAGTCGTCGTTATCAGCTGATTAAGCAGCGGCTCAAATTGTCATAACTAAGTTACACAATGTTAAAGCTTCTGTAGAAAGTTGATGACAATGTGGGATGGCACACTTGAAGAAAATGGCTGGATATATTTCAAGGAAATATACCCATTAACACCCATTTGCATACTTATAGGGTTTTTTTTGGCTAAATATTTTGTTTTATAGGAGACAGAAAAGGTGTCAAGGAACTAATTAAATAGTTATCAAGGGATATTTACACTTTGATGAAGGCCTTCTTCATTCATGACTTACAATCTTTTTTCGTTACCGCTGTGGTCTCAGACTCTTACTAACTAAAATCCACCATGTTCCTTCTAGAGCCCTTTGTGTGCCACGGCCGCGGTAACTCTTTCGGCAGTCCCGGATGACTTACAACCTTAACATCAACAATCAAGACAACCCCCAAATGAAATAGATACCCAGCATTAAAACACTCTTATCATTACTACCATTGACCATCATTCGGCTTACTATCAAATTCCTATACCCACAAACTATTAAGGCTCTATAGACCTTAGGGACTGAAGTCAGGCTACATTTATGTTCCCATATTGAATTACCTTTAGCTATAATATTAACTACCCTCTGACTATGGAACGTGACGGGAGAGCCAAAGATAGCCGCCCTGTTTACGATCTACAGTTTAGGAGGTAAACATCGCTGAATTGATGTTCATCAAATAATCTATGAAGGGTAGGATATTTGCGGTGTAGTTACTGAACATAAGGTATATTGGTAGATAGTATAAATACGATTGCTTTCAATACACCATAGATACTGCTGAGCTGAACTTCACGTAATGAGATGTTGTTCCTATTTCTTATTCGAAAAACTCCGAAAGTCTAACAGGCTTTTTTAAAAAGAGGAGGTTCTTGAGGTAGAAAATCATCAGATGACCCCTTCCGCTGCGAGTGCGGAGGGAATGAAAGACTAAAGCCCTAATAACGATAGCAAAAGCATTCCTATGAAAAAATCCGACAGATAAGTTACAAAAGCCCAACCCACTTTTTGCCATCGAATTCACAGAATGCTATCACATCTTAGCTATAAATGTCAGACAATAATTTACAGCTGTCTAACCGAAGCCATTTAACTTGCTAGATATGCAAATCTCCTAACTGGCCGAATCTAACTTCTAGATTCGACAGCGTTCGAAAATGTAGGTCAACGGTTAATAGGATTAAAGTTAGATCAAGAACGGGCACTGGGAATAGTATCGGTCGGGATCCCTGGTGGCTCAAATTGTAACTATGAATGAATATCAGTTGGAAGAAGATAAAGATTTATTGATTGATGTTAAATGTATTTACAATATTTTTTTTTGCGATTTACAATAGTGATTTATATTAGAGAATCATTGTAGATATTTCTATGTCGGACTGAATATCCAACGTGGAAGAAGTAACTTGTAATTTTTTCACACGCAACTCATCTTTGGTTTTACACCGACGGGAAAAACTGCACCTCCTATAAGAAGCACACTATTATCGCCTACAGTAACTGCTAGGCATTTTTCGCCTTTATTCAAGAGAACCTGCATACCAGAACAGAAAAACCCTTTTAAACCCTACATCCATGCCCTAACTAAGCATAAGATTGTAGGTCACAAACACTGCACGTTTTATTTCTCCAAGTAAGCGTCACTTTGTTAGATCTCCGTTTGTTTGCTTAAGACGTCTCGTTACGGGAAAACTCAGTCTTAAATTTTCTTTTCAGCCTTTTGTTTAGCTAAGGTTGTTTTAAGTAAATGTTTAGGTTAATTAAGGGAGAATCTTGGTATGTTTGAAGTGCATTTTGCTTTAGCTGGCAAGTGTTCCAGTTTTGACGAAAATGCTGCTGATATTTTGAGAAGTTAATGCATGAACTGTAATACCTACATTAAGCTAATGGTCTTCTATACTTTTATCTACATATTATACTGAAACTATAAAGAGGAATCATTTTTTGGCTTGTACCTACCTCAAAAGGCTCCAAAACTCGAAGTCGAAATTAATCGATTTAAAAAAATCTTTCACTATTGGAAAGCTACACTAACCCCAAGTAACATAGACCACATTTCATCCGGGTGCGGTAAGTAGTTTCCACGGGACGCAGGCAAAACCTCGGGAAATATCTAGTTAGAAATAAAACATTTCTTCAAGTAAAAACTTCAAAAAAACATTCCAAAGTATCGTGATCCACAATTAGTCGTGGCGAAAGCGATGTAAATCTCTAGTAATTTTAACAGGAAAACCTCACTGCCGCTTTCCAAATCGCCGGATAGGTCACAGATAAGCTACAATTAAGATAAAAGCCTGCCTTAAAATGCCTAATGAAATTATGAATTGGTTACGTTTCTACAATGGGTATCGGCCCAAGTGATTGGTCATTTTGAGTGAACTTGTAACTACGTAAATCTTTGATTAGGTCTGATTTTGGTTGGTAAATGGACAAAAGAAGATAACATTCTAAAGAATAAGTACCATTAGACTGTCCTCTGAAGGATAGGATTAAGCTTCCAATAAGTGTATTTTGTATGGTCTTGCAACGAAAGTGTAAAATGCAAATATCTGTTAGTTTCACAAACTTGATTGACTGACTTGACTTTGTTTCGATTTTTTATATGACTGAAACTTCAAAGAAAACGTTAGTTACAGATACAATATAGATTTAAATCATGGAACATAAGATAACATTGCATGCTGGTGATAAAGTTTTTCCAGGACACGTGTAATAAACATAATTTAAATATAATAATTATTTAAGCTAGAAACATTTCAATAAACTAAATTAGCCACGCCACACTATCCATTAACGGATTAACCACTTTCTATTTGTAGCGAATAACAATGAATTCCATGAAACATTAAAATTAACAGCAAATTACCTGAACACTGAATTAGTTTCTGTCAAAGTTACACTCAGTTCCCGGAAAATTAAAATTTAATTATCGTTCTGGCAATACCAAGTCTACACTTCTACAGGGTATGTAAAAGGGAGTTTCGAGCCAAAAGTTCTAGTTCAAAATGTCACCAAGTCCAAGGCTGTTTGGACAGTATTGTGTAAGAGAGGTAATTTATCATTGTGAAGTATACTTTCCGTTGGATGAAGAGGGAATACTAATAAACTTCGGGAATAAATGGCTATCATCTTCCGCTGGGGTTAAATGCGTCCTACTTTCTGTGACCTTCACTTTTTACCCTTTAGACGAGGCGATTTTAAATCAGAGTTTGGTGTAATACAGATAGAGAGAGAATAAGAAATCTATGTTTACAGTTTTATGTAAGTATTCATCTGCCTAGCCTTTTAAGGTAGTAAAAAATAGTCAAATTCAACACTTTTAGGTATTAATCTGTTAAAAACACTTTCTATGCATTAAGATGAAAATACGTATGTACGTTTTCACATCACTCAGTATACTTATTTTGCTTATTAATACAAATTTATTTCAGACCTAGTCCACAAGCCAATTGTTGGTTAGAATGTAAAAGATTTCAATGAATGAACATTTATTCCTACCTTGGTTATAAAGGGACAAAATTATACGGGATTGCCACATGCTTCCATTACAAGGACATTAAAGTCCTTCGGAGACTCTTGAGTCAAAGGGATCTTTGGGAACTTTCTTGTGGGTCTAAATATTTACCCCATGCAGCTTCTCAATGGCTTTAGCCCGTCTCCTCCTCCTCCACAACTTGGACAGGAACACCGGTGCCAGGATCGGCAGCACGCGGTGGCGCATCGTTTGAGGATTTATTTTGACTGAGTTCCTTGTCCTGGTCCGCGAAAAACTTGGCCTAGTCTAGGCCTTATGAAGTATTTTGGAGTAGTTTGATCACTGTTTTGTGTTTTTTTGGATGTGTAGTTTGTTTTGTGCTACTGTTTTAATGAAGAACTAGATTCAATAAGGATGTAGTTTTAGTATGGAATATGATCCAAAAATATTACAAACATTCATTAAGAGGAAAGATTTGTATGTAAATAAATTTTAAAAATTCTTTCACCGCTGGGTAGCCAGATTATCCCCGAGTAACATAACATATAAGGGAGGCGAGTAAAACCACTGGCAGAAGCTAGTAATTCATAAATCATAACCTGCCCTCAAATACAATCCCGGTAATTACGTTTCAGTCAAAACAACGATTAATAAACATCAATATTAATTGAGGATTGAAATCAAAACAGATGAGTTGTTTCGTTGGCAAAATTGCAAATTACGGAATCAGTACGAAATCCGATAGCCCGATGACCCGATGGTATTATAAACAAGGTTTGAGATTAATTACAACGAACCAATGAACTTACGTGTCACTTAGATAACAGTTACTTCATAATACATTACGTATTCTAGTGAAATAAGTTGTTGATAAAAAATTTTGCTTTTAATTTTCATACTTGATAGAAAATTTGATGAAATATCACGCGATTCAGGGCCATTTTCATGTATAGCAAAAATTACCGTTTTTTCTTAAAACAGTTTTTACTTAGAAGATTTTTTGGAAAGTCATAGTAAAAAGTAGTTTTAAGAAAACTGACGGTTTTTGTCAGTGAACTTGGGCCTTATTCACTTTTGTTTCAATTATTAAGAATAAATAATAGACTAAACAAATGAATGTAAAAGAAAGCTAGCAATTAAAATGATTGGCCAACAACAAACACAAATCTATAAAAAATACAAAAGACTCTTAGAAAAAATAAAAACGATAGAAAAGAAATAAAAATTTTAAGTAAGACACTACCATCTACCAACGTAAATGACGTCAATGGTATAGCTAAGAGATCGTTCGAAGACGATTAGTTAACTGCACTCTAAATGAAACAAAAGATAATGTTACTAATTAAAGCTTCGAATAGCTTTGTTAAGGAGAGTGATATTTAAAAGACTATTAGTTAAGATAGGAGTGTAATACGATCTAATTTTGGTCATGAGAGAAATGACAACAAAGAAAGTCGAATTTGTTAAGCATATGGCTAAGGAAAATACAGTAAAACTTTACTAAGGCCCCTACACAGATCACCAATTTTCTTAAAATAACTGTTAACTTTAAAAAAACAACTTCTTTCTGCCCTTATCCCCATTTATTTGTTGTCAGCGCTGCATGTTTTCTTCTTCCATACTCTTCTATCTGCCGTCATCTCACATGTAAGTGGCCATGTCAACTTTCACACAATCCATCCACTTTAAAGATTGAAGGTATATCAGTGCACTTGGGCCTAATTACTAGTTAAGCTCCAATTGTCACATTTATAAGTAAGAAGTTTTCAATAGAAGCTAATGGCCAAGTTGCAATACTAAATCAGTAAATTATAGTTCAATTTTGGTGCCAAAATTTTATTTGAAATCATATTTGGCAAAGCGAGTGCACCAAAAGAGACGTTATGTCTCCAAGTACAACATAATTTCTGATTTACGCTTTCTATTAAAAGTAAAAACATTAAATGGGATGGAAAAAATATCGACAAAGTTGTGCAGAGAATAAATTGCGTTTGAACTTTTAATTTCTTAATTGGATCAATTTGATTTATTTCAATTATTGTAGGGGAGGTGTTGAAGGCTTAATGTTACAAAATAAATCATCTCAGAAATGCAAAGATAACAGTTCCAACAGTAACGTATCGAGTTTAATTAAATCAAATATCCAACTCAACCAAACATTCTCAAATTCTGCTAGAGGTTCCGATGAGAATCCAATTTTGTGAACCAAACAATATAAGCAAACTAGTCGAAAACAATACAGCTTGAAGCACGTGTCTCCATGGTAGCGAGTCATTGACCTTACTGAAGCACCATTGTCCCAACCCCATTGTTTCACCGCACTGCACCACCAGAGAATTCGATTCAGAGAACTGCAATCGATTTGGAGAATCGATGAATGATTGAGCAACTGATTTGAATACCGAGTGATAAGTAGGCGATTTTGGATAGGACTGGTCTATTGATATTAATATCTGAATCAGCTGTGGGTGTTAACGATTATAGACTGACAGTTGATAGTCAAATAATAAATGTACAGGTCCCAAAAATAGTATGGTCCTTTAATATAGAAACAGCGAACACTGAAAAGCATGATAAACTTGCTAGGCGTAAGTAAATTTAGGAAGGGAAAGAAGTCTAGATAGCAAACGAAACAGTATCAAAACAAATTATCTACTGCATTACGCTAACTCAGGGCACTTAAATCAAAGAAACAAAGAAAGTCCACAAAAGCAATCAATAAATACTTAATGGATGATCGCTTGGAAATGTCAGAATAAATAGGTTTGCGCTAATTCGAGCTATTGATAAAATATTCCTTGGAAATAACGCCAGCGAAAGAACCGATCAATAACACTTTTGAAGTAGAAGACATTATTTGTGTGATGAAATTTATACAAAAGGTTAGGTATTTTGTTGTATCATTAGGAGAGTTCTCAGTAAATTGCTAACCAATTATTCTTGAACGCCATTTAATAAAAATACATGATGTCCTTCCAAATACTGACCTCCATCTACATAACATAGTACACAAAGCCTTAAAACATAAGCCCTTGTAACTTATTAAACATTTCCTATTTTTTATTGAACAAAACTACGCACACTTCGTCCACAAAGTTGATTAATACGTACAGTGATTAGAATCCAGAAATAGAAACGCTATAGAAACGGCCACGAAACAATGAAACAATTCAAGGACATGGCGTGCAGCTAAAATATTCAGAGGCACGCCACCGTTACCGATACTGAACTAAACGTATGACACTGTCGTCATTAGGCGATAGTATTTGATGAAGAAACTGGAGAAAGGGTTTTGATTATAGTAAATACTGTATTTTTTTTTAATTTTAGACTTCATTTAACTCATACAAGAGGTCGTGGTGGCCTACTGGTTAATTCACCAGAACCTTTCAAGTAAGAGTATGCGGGTTGGATACTAGGTCAGACAAGTACCAGTGTAGCCTATGTATGTTGTTTTCTAACCATATCTTGGACACCTAAGACTGATTAAGGTAGACGTCTAGAGGAAATCTGGATCTTAAAGTCTGAAATGGCAAATCTGCTTCGAGCAAGCATGGTGATTAAAGCTCATTCATTATATGTAGGAGAATTCTGTACCACAATTCCTATGCAGATGCAGGTAGTAACACACTACCAAAAGCCTTGAAACCTACCAAAAGCGTTTAAAAACCTGATAACAGATTTTTCAACAAACGAGTATAGTCCTGTGATATTTATAGACCTTGATTTGACCTACTCTTGACAAGACTGTAATTAGATTTATAAATGGAGATTCATATCAATAAAAGTATATTGAAATTGTTTCAGCAAATATCAGGGGACACGCCCCGATATTGTTAGTCATACATTTACACAAATATATGACTGTAAGTGTATCAACAAAACGGCGATATAGATAAAATCGTTAGTAATGGTGGCTTTTCTAGTCTTATAGATGATGAAATATGATAAATAACTATGACTGGAGAAAGTAACAGTATTTTTTATACAATAGCTGTTATAGTAGTCGGGATACACGGGGTCTTACCACAAAAAAGATAAGCACACGTTGGAGAGTTTTCTAAAACACAACAGTTTTAGAAAACTCTCCATACAAAATTCTCTTAAACACATGTTGAACGTGTGTTTATTCTTTATTGTATTAATACCCTTGACGTTTATATTAACAATTGCATGCACAACGAAATTAAATGGATGTTAAAGTAAAGGCTTTGGAAATATTGTTAGTTTTGACTGACTGATCTTAATGACAAACAACGTTACGATTTCCATTGATCTTGGTTTTATAACACTCGGAGCACAGTTTATATAAGAGTATTTCCCACGTAATAAGAATGGCAACCCAGTAATGCTTCTGGCAACTTTATTTTTAACCTGTTAAAACAAGAGCACATTTACGAAGATACTTTCTAGGTACATAATTAATTAAATTCTACGTCTAAATGTTCGTCACACAGTGTTCTCCAAAGTAGCAAAATAGACTTATCGCAAGTTTTAACGAGTCCTACAGAGCTTAAATGAAAACTTGATGATTGCTCTGATGCTATTTATTTGTGTACAGCGAAAACGCTTTTAAGAGTTTAAGTAATTTGTTATTTTTTATGCCATTTACGTGATAACTAGGTCTTCTTAAATATTAATTTACTAGGCTGACTCAAAACTTTCGCTTGGTCAATTTGGTTAAAATTGTACACTTTTTTTTAATTATCCTTCCAATAAATCTATTTTCATATTTCCATTTAATTAACCCCGAAACGCTTCACTAGCACCACAGACAAAACAGCGTTATATTATTTCGAATCTGGAAAAGACACATCACCGCACTCGAATGTGTATCCGAATTAGTATTTTCGCGCCAACGATTCCGCAATATGGCGTCCGATTAATCGGGAATCGGTTGATAATATCGATATGTATCAATGTGTTGGCTCTCGGCGGTGTACTGGCTGGACCGAGGGTCGAGAGGGCGAGGCTATTAAAAGCATAAGGCTACTGAGGCTTAAAAACTCCGTCACGATGCAGCCAGCCCGTGAAAAAAGGTCTGCTAGGCGTAATAACCCAGATACCTATTATGTATTGGCGATAATATAAATATAATTTGCGGCTTCGGTTTGTTTACGCAACAATATATTACCTGAAATCTGTGTCAATTGGTTTCGAGCTATTTGTCTAGATTTGCAAGGATTGCAAAGGACTGGAATATATTCATATTACTTGCTATGTTAGGACCTCAAATAAACGTATATGTCTAGATTCCCGGGACAAAGAAATAATGTTATTGTTCCATCATTTTTCGATACAACTTCAAACGATATGATAGTCTCATTCCTTTTGGCAAAGGATCTATTTTAAACTAACACTTCATCAAGAGGCTCATGAAAGTGGTTAGATAGGTACTTATTGGTACTAAGAATAGATTAGGTACTTATCACGTGATAAGACCTATAGTTATCATACTTACCCACACCCATTATTTTACCCATTTCTCCGTAAATTGTATGGTTCGCTTACCTGCAAAAACAAAAAAACACATTATTAGTTTAATATAAAATGTAAATAGAAAACCCCTACACAATTTTCTTAAAATAAGCTCATAATTTCATATTAATTTTAAATATCTAAAAGCATACATGAGCAGGTATATAGCCTTCTTCAAACATGCGGGTTTGTCCGGCTATTTAATTCATATATTTTGTCTGCGCCTGATCTCTCTTCGGTCGTGTCGGATTGCCGACTCATCGGGTTATGAGAGTCAGGAAATAGGGAGCGAACCTGTGTCTGCGCAAATGTGCGTGCACTATATGCCCTGCGTAGCTGGCTGATCTCCTTATATGAGAACAACCTCCTACAACAACCTAGGACACCATTATATTTTGTCTGAAATTTCTACTCTTCATTACTGCCGAATTCGTCTCTGAGTAAGTTTTACCTAGAAAAGCCACAGGCAAACCTCTACCACTAGGGAAAAGTACCAGAGCATCAAAAAATGTCACACACGGTATCAACGTTAGTCTTTCATGAAAACTTAACCCTTTCAACGCTGTCCGTTTTAATTCCCACAAACGGGCCACGCCAATCATAAAGGAGCCATCACACCGACGGATTTGCCCCGGGAAATCCGGATCCGTGGGGAAATAACTTGGATGTGGATCGCAGGACGCGTGGTTTATACACTTTCGCGTAAATATATGTTTATAGGCCTTTAAAACATATATTTACGTTTGGCTAGGAAGAATGTTACTTGTGAGAAAACGGCAAATAGAAGAGAATGGAAGAAGAAAACATGCTGCGCCGACCCCAAATAGATTGGGATAAGGGCAGGGAGATATATAGGCCTTTCAAACGAGTTAGGTGTTCAAATGAAGGATTTGGGAGATCGTTTGACAGGTATTAATAAAGCATCGGGTACGTAATGAGGTTGGTTCCATTTTTCATATTTGATAGAGAAATTCTTAAACAGAATATTAATAAAATTAGGTAAGTCTGTTTTATTGCATCTAATATTATAGACGAGAAAGTAAACATGTTTGCATTCGATTCAACTGAAATTATACACAACGGTAGTCCATAGCCTCAGAAAGGACATATGCTACTCTTTTAACCGGTTGTGGGCAACTTAGGTGAACCCACGGGGAACGAGTTGAGTTACATAATAGTATCACTAATCAAAACAATTAAGAAACACAATAAAAACGAATTTAAAATGTTGTTTACCGTAAAGCGCTGTTTTAAATGCAATTTCGCTAAACTTTAAAGACGGAAGAACGAAACAGAATCGAGTAAAGCAATCGATACTTCGCCGCCATTGTTTCCGCTTAATTGCGCGGCCCCAGTTAAATAAACTGCAAAACCATTGTGTATTCACTCGATAAGGAAAACTACATTTAAAGGGAAAATACTATGAAGCATTTTTTGTGTTTTCATCATCATCAGCAGACTTTATACCATCCCACTGCCAGGCACAGGCCTCCTCTCACACAGAGAAGGAGTGTTAATCACCACGCTTGCTCAATGCGGGTTGGTGATTTCAGTCTTTATAGTCAAGGTTTCCTCGACATATATTCCTTCACCTTTAATCAGCCAGTGTCTAAGATGTACAGACGACATCACACGGCACATCAAGTTACCACAATCTGTCAAATTTTTGCAATACATTTTCAACCTTATTACAATGGAGGTAGGTTAATGTTCGATTGGTAAAACTGGACAGATTCGGGTACCGTGACCTGGTATTATCTGTACTTAGATAGTCACACTCAAAAAAGTTGCATTGATACTCGACCAGGAATCGAACCCACCACGACTTCTCAGTGTTTTATAGCCCAAAAGTCACACCAACGCTTTATAGGGACACGTCCATTATTGTTAATTTATCGACTAGATAAATTATCTCGATAACACAAAACAGCCATTACTGAAACGTTATTTAATTGCGGCCGTTTCATTCAGGAAAAATGTATTGTTTTATTTTAGAGACAATAGCTTTTCATAATAACATTTTTGGTTTGGATAAGCTAACCAGTGTCATTTTTACAGGTCATTTTTGATTTTAAGTGCGTACATGCATTAATCTACAATAATATGTTTTTGTTTGTTCCCTAAAGGCTCCAAAACGACTGAACCGATTTGAAAAATTGTTTTATTGTTGGAAAACTACACTATCGCCGAGTAACATGGCCATATATTTTATACGTGTACGAGAAATACCCCGGGACAACCACGTAAAACAACGGTGAAACAGCTAATCCTAAATAAACCATATTATAACGAGCACAAAATAATCTTCAAGACCACGTACACAGCCCCCATTTTCCTTTGAAAAACTCCTCGCAAGAATACCTAATTCAGGTTTGCGGGCAACAAAACGTGTCCTAACCTAAATCCGTATGAAGAAGGAATGTGGGATACTCTTTCACGTACGAGCGAAGCCCGGGGCCTGACCTGGTCTAGTTGGAAAATGGCTCAAGTGGGAACGTTGTTGATGCTGTGAAAATGGGGCTTGGTAGTTTGAGTAGTTGGAATTCTTAGGGATTTAGCCTGTGAGCGATAGAGGAAAGTTTTTTGGGTAAAATGTTATCTAATGTGAATTTCTATAACTTATCTATTCCTTGATTTGCGATATTAGATTTAGTTTTGACATTAGCTCCATATAAGTGACGTCAAATAATTTCTAATAGCAAAAATAACAGATAGATAGGTTATAGAAATCTACAGTAAATGCTAAATTGCAGCTATTGAATCAAGATTACCATCTTTAAAATCTATTGAGTAAAATGAAAAAAACTGGCCCTATTTTTGCTAACATATCAGGGAATTGAATGAATACGGATGGCCATGTAAGTAAAACACGAAATAGGCACAACATTTTCCTTTATACAAGATCACAGAAACTAGACGAAAATCTTTAGGGTTCTATGTTCTGCCAACGAAACCCCTAACTTCTGGCAGTGTAAACACGGCGAATATCGGAGTCAGGTCAATATTATAACCAGGGCACAGTACGCAATGTGGCTCCCTTGGGTCCAAGCTATTACGTTGAATAATATACCTCAGAGGCCACGTCTCTTTATTAGTCTCGAATGCAATGTGAATTTAGATCGAGGTGTAAACAAATTAGACTTTAATATTAGACTGGGATATTTATCATTTATTTTGGTGATGTACAGACAACAGCACATCAAGTTACCACAATCTGTCAAATTTCTGCAACAGATTTTCAACCCTATCACAAGAGCTGAAGGTTAATATCGATTGGTAAAATTTGACAGATTCGTGTACGTTGACGTGCTGTTGTCTGTACTCATATTACATAGCGGATGAGTTTGTTTTTCTGCTTCAACGCACTTATCATGAGAAAAAATCTTGTAGTGTTGATAGCACATTCATTGTTGAAGGCTATAGGCTCCTTTTTATTCAAGTGCGCGGAGTAGTTACCACGGAGCGTGAAATCATAAAATTCACCTCCTTGCTTTGATTCAAAGAAAATAAGAACGTTAGAAAAGCAAGCTAAAGTTGAAAATCGACGGATTATACGTAGAAACTCCCTAGGTTTAAAGCTTATTAGAACTTGAAGCTCAATCCCCTTTGTGAAGTACTTTGTGAAGTTATAGAAAAGCCAATTTAAATCCAAAGGAATTATATGACGTTAATGCAACTAAAATTCAAGCAATGTGTGGTTGTTTGTTCCTCTTTCAGGCTAAGAAGTACTGAAAGATTTTGGTAAAACTTGGTAGTAATACATGAGGTGTAGTAGCCGTAGTTCCTTCAGAAGCGGGTGAAACCGCTGGCGGAAACTACCTCCACATATAAACTGTATTTTTTGCCCAATAAAGAAAAGCAATACCTAATAAATCTTTTCACAAAAGACAGCACCAAACTATAAAGCAAATGAGCTATGCGGAACCACAGAGGAACAGTCGATAATTTTCCCAACATTTCCATGTAAGAGATAATGTAATCCTGCATGTGGATGGTACAAAGGAATTCTTTGCCAGGCAGGTGATTTCACGTCGGCATCGCTTTTCGTAAGCATAAGTAGTGGCTTCGGAAATCCTATTTATTGCAGTCGAGAAGATTTAATATAAGTAATGAAAGGATTTTTGAGATTGTTGACACCGAATGTCTACTTTGCTACACTAATTTCAAACTTCGTAAAATATGTTTCAGAACACATAGAGAAAATATTGCATAGTTCCGATATACAAAACCGGCCAAGTGCGAGTCGGACTCGCACACGAAGGGTTCCTTTCCATTATCTATGAAAAATAAACGTACTTATTACCTACAATTAGCCAAAACACAAATATATGAATAACAAAGTTATAATTTGCGGTTACTGAAAAAGAGCTATATCTCAAAAACCACTAACTGTATCTTGTTCAAACCAATTTTGGTTGGTAGTTTTTATTGAGATCTATAACATATATTTTTTTCAGATTTTTCACTTTGGTAGTTTGAAATACTGGGGGACACACATTTGGGCACTTTTGGGTGTCTACTTAATTGATGACTTAGGAAAAAATATTTTTAGAAACACTCAGCTACCATTTTTAAACCTATCCATAGACACACCCACAAGTTAGGTTAGATGAAAAAAAAAAATTTTAGTATTCAGTTTCCAATGTATGGGACGCCCGCCTATTATTATTATTTTTTTATTTTTGTACAAATCGTAAGCGTAATAAATACATTCTACCTAACCAATTTTAACTGTGTAGCCTAATAGTTTCGTTAATTAAAGTATGGCTGTAACATACCGACGGACGACCAGACAGACAGACAGACATGACGAATCTATAAGGGTTCCGTTTTTTGCCATTCGGCTACGGAACCCTAAAAACTATCTTATAGTAAGTAGGTTTACAAAAGTTAAGTTGTTCTGTGATCATAATCAGACCAAAATAACTATATCAAAAACCGGCCAAGTGCGAGTCGGACTCGCACACGAAGGGTTCCGTTCCATTATCTATGAAAAATAAACGTACCTACAACCTACAATTAGCCAAAACACAAATATATGAATAACAAAGTTATAATTTGCGGTTACTGAAAAAGAGCTATATCTCAAAAACCACTAACTGTATCTTGTTCAAACCAATTTTGGTTGGTAGTTTTTATTGAGATCTATAACATATATTTTTTTCAGATTTTTCACTTTGGTAATTTAAGAATTACAGGCGGGGGGGGGACACACATTTTGGCACTTTGGGAGTGTCTTACTCTAAAATGATTGACTTTAGGAAAAAATGGTTTTAGAAACCTCAGTACCATTTTTTAAGACCTATCCATAGACACCCCACACGTATAGGTTTGATGAAAAAGAATATTTTTTGTTTCAGTTTCATGTATGGGGAGCACCCCCTAATATTATTATTTTTTTATTTATATACAAAAATCGTAAAGCGGTTCATATAATACATCTACCTACCAAGTTTTAACTCTGTAGTCCTAATAGTTTCGGAATAAAGTGGCTGTGACATACGGACGGACGGACAGACAGACAGACATGACGAATCTATAAGGGTTCCGTTTTTTGCCATTCGGCTACGGAACCCTAAAAAACCATCTTATCTAGTAAACATCTACGATATGAACGTACAAATACAAGTCATATAGAAGCTTTTACCCTACCTTAGGAATATACATGTTGAGTAAAAGGTAAAATTCCTTTCCTTTTAGACTCCCGACCGTCACGGGTAAAAAGGAATTCTTGTATAAAACCACGGTATACCTACATATTGGAATCTATTCTATGTTATGTAGTATGCTATTTACGTGACAAACCATACATACATTTTTAAAATTTTCAATATCTCTCAACAGACTTTCGTGACAAAAGTGATAAATGATAATTTGATATTCGCCAGATCTATCTATTTCATCATCTGCCTAGCCATTTCACAATTAGGATGCAACTATGTACCAGTGCTCTTTACCAGACCTGAGTATGAAATTTACAAAAAACTGATTTTCCTGAATTCTAGCACTAATAATATTGCCGACGATCCCAACAAAATTGTTCAAGCTAGACAATTTTACTATACCACTTTTTACTGCACATGTTCAGGTACAAAACTAGTTTTAAAATGCCCTGAAAGTGCAGCCTCCACGTGTCTAGACTTAGACTAGTTTAAATTACAGGCACCACCTGCAAACAGCTCCCGAGAGTGTCGGGATCTCTGCAACATATGTTCATGTTGCACCTAAGGAGATTAAATGTATGGCTCTAGGGCTAGCGGGGCGATAAGCGGATTGGTAGCGATTTGATTGATGACTAATTGATTTGAGAATTGAATTGCCTGATCTGGATATGGTGTAATCTAGATGTATTGGGTGCTTTGTGCTATGATATCACTGTAAATGTTGATGTAGGTCAACCATTAGGAGTTATTGTCAATATCAGGGAGCGATTTTAGTTTTGACAAGTTTAATATTAATATATCGGTTGCGATTTCCAATGATTTCTGAAAATAAAGCCACATTCTTAATCTAATGTCCGGCTGGAAAAAGTTCGACATATGATACCTTTAGGCTGGAATTTTAACGAAGACCACAACAGTTTAATCAAAACATCACTTCTAACAACCCTTCCATGAATCCGATATCCGTGATAGGAAACTTCACACAAGTGAATGGATTTTCCAATAATAATATATTTTATATTTTTGAGGCCTTTGCCCAGCAGTGGGACAGTACAGGCTAATAAAAAAAAAAATATATATATTTTTTGTTACTGCTGTGTGGTTTTTGCAAGGCTTTATATTTAGCAATATTGTCACTTTTTTTAATGAAAAAAATTGTACTATAAAATATTTTTTCATTCAAAATAGCTGTTTTCATAGCCACAATTCAAGTAGTCCAAGATTTGTCGTTCCTCTTAAATAAAGTTTGCGTGAAGTCCACAGCCGCGCCGGACAGAGCACAGTTCATTTATTTACACAACCGGACCCTGGTTCGTGTGGAATATTGAATACTTCAGCAGAAAAGGGGAGATACGGAATGCTTGAAAAATTTCATTTTGGTCTGAGTATTTGTCTGCTTCAGACGAAATTGTAAAAGGAATATTCATCCATAAAAGCAACAATAAAACGTGCTAATCTATCTACTAAATAATTACACTAATATCAGCAACTATAAAATCTTCTACACTACAACTACAAAAAAACCGGTACAAAATACAACTACACTACAAAACTACATAGTAATACAAACTATTCACCAGGAACTGCCTGCCCTTGACTCCCATCGTGGCGAACTCTTCAAGGGAGGGAACACCATAAAACTAAGTACATATTCCAGCACTCGATTTCACTCATTTTGTTTATTTAACACTTCTATAAACTAAACACATTTTTCATTTACATGGAAACTAGAAAGGAGTGATTGTATAATTAATATTATACTCAGTACATTATGCAATGGATTTTTCATGACAGTAGGGGGAAAGCCAGAAAATCATATGTTTATAAACTAAGGTATACCTACGTTGGGCTGCGGGTTGTTCGAGGGCTGCGGGTTGTTCGAAAGAGTTACCGCGGCCCTGACACACAAAGGGCTCCCGAAGGAACACGGTGGGTTTTAGTCAGTAAAAGTCTGACACTCCCTTCCGCTGTCGCCCACAGCGGGAGGGGTCATGCTGATGATTTCCCATCGATATAAAAAAAAGGTATACCTACGTCCCTCATAGCAATTTTCTACTTAAGAAGACCTAAGTAATGAAAATGCTTGACCAACAAATGACGAGTGGAACCAGATACGTATTTTCAATTGTGTGACAATATTTTAAATGGTGTTTCCTACGGTTATTTTCCATCTTCCTCCAATAACAAAGGTAAAAACACTGCCTACAATATATCTCCTATATTCCCAAACCCCATTCTTAATTCCGCATATATATTATATATTTTGATATGCTCCGTTTTAATACATTATTTGACAAGTTATCTCAAAATGGAATATGTACAAGGTCCACTATTAGAACTCTTAAAAAACTATCACACTAACAGATATAACACGGTTAAGATTAAAAATGAGTACAGTACTAAACTTTTATCCACTCAAGGAACGGCCCAAGGCTCCATTATAGGCCCGACAGAATACTTGCTTTACGTGAATGATATGTGTAATGCCATAAATTCAGCCTCTGTATACCAATTTGCAGACGACACATGTATACTGGTCGCTAGTAAAAACATCCTTGACGCTGAGGCTTCCATTCAACGTAATTTCGATCAAATGTGTAAATGGGCTCATGACGTAGGATTAATAATAAACGCGACAAAAACAAAAATAGTTCACATACACTCATCACACAATAAGTGCTCCAGTATACCTACAGTTATAGCACATGAACACGCTTGCTTACATACTTCGCAAAAGGATTGCAGGTGCCCGCCATTGGAAGTTGTTGATAAACACATGTATATCGGTCTAATTGTTGATAGTCGATTCTGCTGGGGTCCCCACAAAGATTACGTATGTAATAAATTGAGGTCCATCCTAGGTAAGCTCAGTATACTGAAATATAAACTACCTTACAAAACGCTTAGAATGTTATACATGGCCCTAGCAGATTCTGTTATCAACTACGGATTAAGCAGCTATGGGAGAACTTATCTTACATATCTTTTAGAAATTTATAACCTACAATTAAGAATATTAAAAGTTATTACACCAAAACATATTGTCAACAAATTCAAAAACAGCGACGACGATCTGTTTAAACATTGTAATGTTATGAATGTGTTCAATAAAGTTAAATTCTTTACTCTCACGGAAGCTAATAGACCTGAGCTGTTAATTGAAAAAAAAAGACCGGAATCATTGAGAACAATACCACTGCAAAATAATTACATATTACCGAAATTTAACAATGTTTATGGAATGAGGGTTGCAGAATATTTAATACCTTTTTTGTTAAATAAACTTCCTGAAGAATTACAAATATTGTATAAGACCGGTTCGAAAAGCTATAGGTACAAATGTAAGCGTTTCCTGACACAACATTAAATATAA
>NWSH02000571.1:689534-725961 GCA_002382865.2 Heliothis virescens
TACATATCTTTTAGAAATTTATAACCTACAATTAAGAATATTAAAAGTTATTACACCAAAACATATTGTCAACAAATTCAAAAACAGCGACGACGATCTGTTTAAACATTGTAATGTTATGAATGTGTTCAATAAAGTTAAATTCTTTACTCTCACGGAAGCTAATAGACCTGAGCTGTTAATTGAAAAAAAAAGACCGGAATCATTGAGAACAATACCACTGCAAAATAATTACATATTACCGAAATTTAACAATGTTTATGGAATGAGGGTTGCAGAATATTTAATACCTTTTTTGTTAAATAAACTTCCTGAAGAATTACAAATATTGTATAAGACCGGTTCGAAAAGCTATAGGTACAAATGTAAGCGTTTCCTGACACAACATTAAATATAAAGACATATGTATTATTATTTACGTATAAAACGACTCGCCATCACACAGATAAGCCCTTAGAGGTTTTCGTTGTGTGGCTACATTGTACTTAAATAAAAATGTAAGTGTTTTAGAAATAAATAAATAAATGAAATGATTTTCCCGTACCCATGCTTATCTTATAGGATTACTAAATATTCGTGTGTGATGGGCTCACATGTGCTGTGGATGATAAAATCTCTCGAGGATTACAGGAGTATCCCTGATGGATGAGTAGCAGCCATCTGTATAGTGATAGCATTATTGCGATTGGGGTTGGTGAAGCGAGAAAGAAGTATTAGGGGGAACCTAATCATAGGAATTAATCGTATATTGTGTACGAAATAGCTAAATCATACTTGATCCTATATTATAAAAAAAATGATGAAGGATTTGTCAATTACTATCTTCTAGCCTCGGAAACTGCTTAACCAATTTTGTTAGAATATCTAATAAGGTTAAAGTATATCTCACATTACGCTGCTACAGTATGGAGACGAGCTATAAGGGAAAGTTAATTTCAATTGGACAAGACCGATGTCTAGAAAAACCACGGTATAAAGCAGTTAAAGACATAGGATTTCAAGAAAATCACGTTTTTCAAGCGAACATTCATATAGATGTTTGTCAAATCACTTACGAAAGCATACAAGCGAGGCATTTTACGGTAGCCACCGAGATTATCGTAAATAATAATCAAACGGTTAGTCCATCGCCTGCGAATATAAGGTGTATCTATTTCCCACGGTTAGCAGAATGTCATGATTAACGATAATTTGTTTATGTTTTAGCAATCCATGTTATCCTTTACGTTAATATTTTAAGTGGTAACTGTTTGCCACTATTCATTATCTATACCTGAGCTGAATCGCATTGCAGAAGTAATTTAGAACGCACTAATCTCAATACAGAATCCGAGGCAAGAATCAGCTTGCAAAATTATTTTCTCATCGAATAAATGAACAATTAAGATGATAAAAACTTCATTACTCAACAGACCCGTGTCGTTCTAGTTACGTGTAAAGAATAAATGGTCCAATTTTCAGCAGTGTTTTCTAAAGTATTTCTGCTTTTAAAGGCCAGTGCAACACGTTAGACTGCACGTTCAACGTAAATCAGATTAAGTGCACAAAAGATGGACGAACAAAGACGTCTTTGTGAAACTCTATGAAGCTAGCGACGAGGGACTAATAACATTTTAAACTAATACTAGAAGAAAAAGAAAACTCTTTGTGGATCAGCACGGATGAATCATATAGAACATACAGGAACTATTGAAATAACTAACGTGTAGGTATATAAAGTAGGCAGTGTCTAGAAGGAGAAAAATGTAGAACGAAAATATAAACCTAAATTTTGGTGTTGCCATCCGTTAAAATTACTTTCGGAACTCTCATCAAGCTCATAGACCCAGGTAAACCTCAATCGGCTGAATACTAAACTAGCAACCTTTATACCTCATCTATTATTCACCCTCCAACAAAAACTTGATTGAATCAATCAAAAATTCAATCATGTAACATTTGCTATTCAAAACAAAAGGGACTGGAACGAACGAAATGCTATTAAAATTAATATCACCAGACTATGGTAAATCTCATTCAGTTAATAATATCAATGAATTTTATGAAAGAAACGATTGTGTAACACGGTAAGTATAGGTTTTTATTGAAAGCAATCATGGCATAGCAATGTATAGAAATTAAGAAAGAATACCTTCCGTCGACAGTTAAGAATTTTCCGTGACCGAAAAAATAACTGCCAAAAGCAATGACAATGAATTTGAGGGAGACTTTTTGAAGCCAGATAATAGCACTGATAGAGAAAATGTAGGAAGACTTTGAAATAGACTTACGGAAATAAGGTCGGACGGCGCCAGACGAAGAGTTAAGAGTAGACGGGAACGTTGCTTTTGATAAAAGGGTTTTATGAAGCCTTCAAGAGACATTGACCTTTCAATTTGTTTTGGTTTCGTCCCTTGTTGATAAAAGGATAGTATATAATGGTGAATGTATTTATTTACAACTGGGAAGCAATCAGACTAAAATTATTTAGTGAATTACGCGACACATGCAAACAAATAAACTACACAAAATCAAAAATAACATCGTAACTAGAAGTCCATTGAAATCATGTTTCAGATTTCGCCAAAACTTTCTTTAATATCGTGCGAAATTTACAACGTAATAAAAACTTTGTGAAGGGCTTAATATTTACAGTTTTCGAAATGCCAATAATTTCACTAGGGCAAGGTTGAAAGGAGTAATAAAACTTATACTTATTTACAATAGCTGCAATTGGCTGGTCCATTTTGAAATAAGTAGATCGACTACATGGAAATACTTAAAACATATTTCTCGAACTAACTTGTGTATATTTAAAGAGTTTTTCTAAGAAGAAAAACCGCAAAAAATAATTACCATTATCAAAATAACACACTACCGTTAAACTCATTTTGAGATTTGACACTTTCTGTCACTTCGCTACTCCCCCAAAACTATGTCCACGATAAAAAGGACGATAATCCCAATTGATAACCCAACCGAACTTACAATTCCCAAACAGTAACAGTAAAATCAAAGCTCAACCATCGTTGCATAATTTTGAACCATGACAAGAACAACACAAGGTTGTAAGTCCCACAGAGGGAACCAATGTGTGTTGGTGACGTATTCCACGGGTTTGGTAGTAGTCAGCTGGATCAATAGTCTGCATATAGAGGACAATGTTTCGGTTCCACGCAAGAGATTTTCGGCATGGGAATCTAACGCAGTTTGATTGTGCTTTTCTGGACATTGCTGAAAATTGGATGAAATCAGTGTAAAATCTAAGAGTATTCATGGATGATTCGCTTTAGAAACATACTTAGTTTCACACAAAATGAGCAGCATAAATTAACATAGTAGCAATAGAGGAATTGAGTAATACTAAAATACGAACTGATTTGAGAGAGTTGGATGTTTCTGCTTTATTTTTGTAAATACAAATCGAGAAGTCCTAAAAGAACTAGATTATCTTGTGGACTTCAAATACTACTTCTACGAAAATTTCAGGATCAGGGACAAGAAAATATTTCTCATTTTCCTCAAGAAACGAGTATTTCCAGGGATACTGAAACTACATTCGCAGAGGAAATAAGTCTTGATGTCGCTCGTATTATTGTGTGCGACATACATGGAGATGGTATGGCAACGGGCGAATCGGAGATTGAACCCATCCACCCCTGTGAGTGGCAAGTAGTGTAGGTATTGACTTATAAGACGAATGAAGGAATGACAATAAAAATAATGATCGAAGAAACTATCCCCCCCATTTTCTGAAGACAAAATACACAAAAGGCAGTACTAGAATTCGGTCATCCAATCCGCACAAAACCTAATTTACGTTATATCTAAATTAAAATTGATGATTATAATCATATCTAAAACAACATGTTACTAAGGAAGATATCAATCAAACCATTGGACACGAAGCCTTTATCGGTCATCATAATATTTTTTATCAATAAAGTAAATTTTATTCACTTCGGAATTATCCAAAGCTTCATTATTTAATTTACACTTAGCTTTCAGTACTCGACAGATCCTGTCAATTAATTAATTGAACAAATATTGTATCAACACTGAACACAAGACTATACTTAGAAGTTTCCGATCCTCAAGTCTTCAATTACGAATCTTGAGAGCCATTGAATTAAATTATATTGACTCTTGTAATTTCTGTCAATCAAGTGTACTGTATTATTAGATTAACGAGTTCGAATAAGGCTCAAGAAAGATTTTGTCAATGTTGACAAGTCTAATAAATTAATGTTGAAAAGTATAAATAAACCCAAAATCATGATCAAAAAATGTTATGAAAGTAAACAATAAATATGAAATGGATAAATAGATCTTTAATCCGTTGGTAAATAAAGGCAAAAATACAGAAAAACAATTAGAAATAGATACTTTGTAAAACGACAGCCATTCTACTGAATTGATCGCGTATTCGATAGGACAGAAATGGTGACAGAGTTTTACTCAAAATGCCTAATTCAAAACCTCAAAATCCAGTCTGTTGCGGTAATCCCGTGCAAATCCAAACTGGGCCTAACTAGAGAATCACATTCACGGCTTCAATCGCGATTGCATTCACAATTCTGTAGAAACCTCGACAAACGAAAGAGCGGAGGAATGAAAAAATCATAGTAATCCGACTCGAAAGAGGATTGAGAGCGATTCTCATGAAAGTCGGTAAATGGAGGCCCTTAGTAAAGCTGGTGAAAGAAGGCTAATTTTACTTCGGTTAAAGATTCGAATTCTACGATGTTTTGAAAAGACTTGTAGCAAATAATAACACAGACAAAATGATCGATATATCGCCAGGAGCCAAATTTTCCTTTGAAATAAATGCTGAAGTTTAATATACCTATATTATATATAACATGTATAATTATGGTGGTACCTCGGAGAAATATCGAAATGGCTGTATCCATAAAACTAAGATATGATAAAAATTTCAAGAAATTAGAAGTAATACTCCCCATAACTCTAATTCCCCGTTTAATATTCAAACATACGAGTTAGAACAACTTACAGCTGCTCTCTACTTCTGTACTATTAGACAAAGATATTACTAGCCAGCCAAACGTAATTTTGCATACGCAATAGCCCAATGACGGTAAACATATAATTAAGCATAAATGTAGGGTTGATACGGGCTATGTAATTGGTCTACGTGTTAGGGTAGAACGCGTGACATAGGGGTAAATAGGGGCAGCGGGGACGTTAGACAAACTCATTAATAGTGCTCATCTAAATGTGTGTTTGTATTTATGTCATTCTGTTTGTTGGACGACCGAAATTGTTGGAAATGTATTTTGAATGCAGTGTTCTGAAAGGTACGCTAGGGAAACAACTTTATGGATGAGTAGCTTCATTATTTCAAACGCGGTTCTAGTTTCAAAGCTAAAATCAGACCTAACATGGTGCTGCGAGATTGTTCGAAAGTGTTACCGCAGCCCAGGTACACAAAGGGTTTAAGTCACTAAAAGTCTGACACTCCCTCACGCTGCACCCACAGCGGGAGGGGTCATTTGATTATTTCCCACCGACAAAAAAATGGTATTTGAATGGCAACATCCACCAAAGAATAACTCCTAGGGGAGAACCAATGTCATACTCGTCACAGACTCGATTATTAACCAACAAACAACAGGTATCGATAATCGATATGAATCGGCATTGACGTGCACACCTGGGAGCGAGAATGCTTTGTTTATTTCAATGTCAATGTCGACCACGAGTGGCCGATGTTTTGCATCTATTTCTCGTTTGTTCTCATTATCTCATCTTGTCTTAGTTTTAAACGTCGTCATTGTTGATTTATTATTGTTTTCTAAATTATTCTCATCCTACAGAGTCTTTGTATCGATTCGATTTTAAAAGTTGTCTCGACTGAAGGATTTTTCTCCCTATCTAATAGCATACTTCTGCAATCGATGTTCATATCTTCTCTTCCAATTCCTATTTGGCTTATCAAATCTTTAGTACAGACGACAGCAGGTCAACGTATACGAATCTGTCACATTTTACCATTCAAATATTAACCTACCCCCCCTTGTGATAAGGTTGAAAATCTATTGCAGAAATTTGTCAGTTTGTGGTAACTTGATGTGCTGTTGTCTGTACAATTGCATCAAATGTTGATAGATCTATGTGTTTCTTCGTACGTATTCGTGTATTAGTTTTGACCTTTCATATTATATTTACATTGCATACACTCACACTGGTCTCTCTATAACCACATCCGCTAACCTTGGACCTTCATTCGAGATCTTGTTAATAGACAAAAAACCAATTATTTCCAATATATTGGACTGACCGTATGGACACATTGTTGTATTGATTGCATATGAATTTATAGGTGACAAGTTATAGGATTAAATATTGCAATCACAGTACAAACAATTTTGTGAATTACATTCTAGAGGTTAAAGTCCAGTGTTGTTTGTCAGTAAATATTAAACTTAATGATTGGTGTATCGGTAACATTTTAACACGCAAAAGGATAATCATAGATGCGAATACCTTTCTTTTTTAATATTTTATTTTAGAAAGTAAGATTGATTGGTTTTGTGTGAATCTATGTTATAAAGTTGATTTACACGTTGTAAAATATGTTTTATGATTTATGTTTAAATGGGGTCTAGCAACACCATCGTACACACGTGTGACCATCAAAAAGTCAAAATTTTGCGATGTTGCGTTTAAACACTATTTTTTTTGCTCTAGTAGAAGTTATGTTTGTTTATATTTTATTTGTATAGTAAAGCCTGGTTAACGATATTAATAAGTCCAGTTTTTTTTTAAATCGCACCTTATTAAAACTATTAAAATCATATCGAATCAATTACTCATTGGATGATTTGGAGAATTCATAAAAAAAACTGTTCATATCAATTTAGTTTTCCCGTAGATGTTAAAACAACTTCGATTAAAATATAATTTGAATAAAACTTCAACAGCCATCCTTAAAATCAAAGTACTCACAACTATTATTATTAAAAACTTTTATAAAGGGGCGAGTACAATGGACGCTTTAGAAGGGTCGAGTCACTCGCGCTAGTTGTGTGCGAGTAATTTAAACACACGATCGAATTAAACATTCCTTTTACACCTGAATTATTCAAGCATCTACCGTGTGGAATGTGCTTAATAAAGACGAAATTATCGTAAAAGTAGGATAATCCAGATCATTTACTAGTGCTAAGTTTGATTTTATTCTGTTCAGGAGTTTTTACATTTTCTAGCTTCGCGTTTGTTTAACATCCTTCTAGAATTTACCCAAATTATAAAACCCATCCCTTTATTCGATTAGACTAAGGCCCACATTGATCGACAACATAAAACAACTGTTTACTTAAAAAATGTTGCTTTAAGAAAAAAACTGACTGACTATGTTGTGAGTGAAGTTTGGCCTAAGACCTACTGCTAAAAATAAGACCTTGAAAAGAATACGTGTAGTATATTTTATTATAGTTTAAGCTATATCAATAAAGCCTTATAAATGCAAATATACTGTTTATGAGCTGTTATTAGTGCTGGTACGGCATAATTAATGAGAGTGTAGCCTTAATGGCGTACTTTGATGCAATATTGATAAAGTTAATGTGCAGTGAGTAAGTTAAGATTATCTGGTTAACTGTATTAGTTAGTACATATTTGATACTGTAAGAAGCATTTGTAACCCGCTTCCCGAGGGAATTACTTCCCGTAGCCGGATAAAAAGTACATATCCCATATGTTATTCTGATATAATAATATTACTGCCGTATTGAAAATCCGTTGCGAATAACAAACATACATACATCCTCACAAACTTTCTCATTTATAATATTAGTTAGTAGGTATAATATTATTGCGTATAATATTCATCATCATCTAGGTGTAGCAGCAATTTGGCGTCCTATTTAGAACTTTCAGAAGACGTAATAAGATCCAAATTACAATGACTAAACTGATCGAAACTCGAACTAGCAAATTGAGTTTCAAACTAGGACAGTTTCGAATTCAAACTGAATTTGCTTAGACTTGCGACTTAGTAAAAACTGCATCTACTTATAAGATCTTAAGAAAATCTAGCTCTTAGTGAAATTGTAGATTTTAATACTAAAGTATGAACAATAATATAAAATGTAGTAGCACTAGAGAGAGTTGGTGAATCAGAATTTTAAACTAGAACATATTTGAGTTGTTGCAGTAAAGCTATACTTTGCTTTAATCCATTAATTAAATAACATTAGCTAACTTTTACCTATGGCATCATAAATCTAACCCAGCATAAGGTGAAATATGACTTTACATTAGTGAAATAAATATCTAGTATATTTTTTACTAAGCGCCAGTTTTTTAAGGTTCCAAAAAAAAGCTATATGACAGATACTGTCATGGACTTTTTAAGTTTGACTACTTTTCTATGACAGTATCTATCAGATAGCTATTTAGAACTTTACATGGAACCTGTGAAACTGGTCATTAGTATTATGCCTAATTTCATAACATAAGTAAATGATGATGGATAAGTAAAGTAGCAAGTTGAAGAGACAGTAAATACCCGTCTAAACGCACCATAAAACCAAACTGTAATAGTGCGCCCCATCGATTTCGAGTGTTTAACGTTTCATCCGTTCCTCGGTAATGGGATTTGAAATCAACGTTTACATTGGCATCGCAAATACAGTGTTATTTGAATATCTGTGGTATGAGCTCGGTACTGCGGTATTCTTGTGGTCGGAATGTCTTTGATCACTGATATCTATAGCATTACATTTGCACTGAACTAGGATTCATTAACGACGCCTTATTTACGTTTCTTCAAAAACAATTTGAATTTTAACTGATTTTAGTCACTTTTTATTAATATATCTACATAATCATAAATAGGTTAATAGGCTTTTGTGTTGAATCTCATTTAATTTCGCTTTCATTACAATACAATTATGATAATCAAGACATCATTAATGCGTTCAACATTAGCCACAGCATTCCCACAAAATAGGTCCCGACCTGACCCAAAAATAAAAATTCATCTTTATAATGGAATTTCAATATGAATACATCACAAACACAAAAGATTACGAAATAGAGATAAACAAAACCTATTCACACAGACAGACATAACAATAAAATATAGTAAAACGGACGAATCAAAAACTGGGCGCAGCTGTCTACTTCACAGTATAACCTTAGTAGGTGGAAATCTCTAGCGAATTTCAGCCTAGCCCATGGTAATTATGACAAACCACTCCTTACCCGTTTCCTAGCCATGACACAAACACAAATACTATGACAACACCATGACTCGTGACGTCACCGACGTGCGTCTACCACGACATTCGGAGCACGACTGACGGAAGTATACTGTAGATGGGGTGGAGAGCCCGCCGCCCTATATTTGCCACCGAAAATTGAAACGTCTTATACAGTTGCAGATGTCATAGAAAATTGTGCTCTATTCATTGGAGCGAAGGTTCAGAATGGTCTGTTTTAGTTTGATTTTTATTTGGTAAGGTTGATGGTGGTTATTGCATTTACCTTAGATGTTACGTCAGTTGGTGCGCTTGAATTATTTGTTTTTTAGTGCCGGCCTTCGAAGGGTCCGGTTTTATTAATTTTGGGTCTGACTATGTCTTTCTTTGACTTACCTGATTTTACCATCATGCCACGTTCAAAAATTAGCTCTAAAGTTAAAAGCCATAACTTCTAAGAAGCTCAAAACTGTGTCTTCCTACTTCGGAAACTAGCTAGTCCTAAAATCTTAACAGTAGTTATATAGTTGGATAAGGAGTTTGTAGTTCGAGTTAAATATTTCGCTAGTTATCACGAGGAACTGCTATTGTTTAGAACTGAGTCAATATCGTGGACTGTCCCAGAGGATTAAGCACGTTCCAATTGTTAAGATAAAGTTGACATTAGTTTAGATACAAATAGCAGAATAATACTAGATTAAAACAAAACCTGTGATTATAATCCATACTTCCCTACTTATATTATAAATGCGAAAGTAACTCTGTCTGCCTGTCTGTTAGCGTCAATTCACACCGAGACGCGACGCGACGCGAAGCTGCACGCAGATTTTACATAGAGCGACTCAAAATATACTTTATTCACTACACGAAAGGATACACATTTAATTGTGAGAATTCAGATACGTCGCGCTGCACCTCGAGACGCCGCGCGGCGCCGCGCGNGCGCGGCGGGCAAGATCGGTGCTGCATCTCGCGATTTGCTTTGTTTTTAAGATACGTCTCGCGACGCCGCGAGGCGTCGCGCTGCGCCGCGCGGCGCCGCGCGGCGCAGTCTTAGTGCTTCGGAGAGAGACTAAGGCCGGGTTGCTCGATTTAACTTTAACTATAGCCTAACCTTAACCGGCCGTCAAATGGCCGCTCATTGGTTACACAGCTGTCACGTCAAAAATTTGACCAATGGGCGGCCATTTGACGGCCGGTAAAGGTTAGGTTATAGTTAAAGTTAAATCGAGCAACCCGGCCTGAGAGGAATACTGTCTTAGAAGGCAGTATTCTTCTTCCTGCCCTGTCCCCAAGTTATTTGGGATCAGCGTAATAATGTCTTGGAGACAGTCAAAGGGTTGTTTGTAGTGGAGCGCTATAATAATCGCGATAATGCAGCAGCGATCGGGCTTCGCCGTAGGGCTTCTTGTGACGTCAGCTGACAGATTTACATGTGTTTAGCTAGTTAGTGCAATGTGTTTATGTGTCGCTTGTTGTCTGTAGTTTGTTGGAGTATGACCTTGTAGGACATAATAAAACTATTTTTCATATTGAACTGTAGTGGTTTTTCTTTAATTCTACTTCGTTACACTTTGAATTATTGGTACAGAATGTTTTTTTTGTAGATGCAACAAAGTGCTTATAATGTGCAACTTAGTAAAATAACCCCTCAAGCGTCCAGACTTCTTTAACGAGCATCTTCTGCCTACTTTTGTGCAACTAAATTACATTTTTTCCATCTTATAAATTAAAGTGACCAAAATAACTTTACCTAGGTATGTATATGGTTTAAAATAAATGGTTTTGAACACACAATCAAATGTACAGAAGCGTATCAAAACAGTGAGGTAATTAGTGTCATCTAGTATTAACAAAATGATAAATAACCACGGAACTAATATAAAAAGAAACTGTAAAAACAACAGAAATGATAAATGTGCTTACAAAGCCTTTATTGTTCTTTTGTCACCTCGAGATTTAAGTGCATTTTGGACCCAAATATTTCTCAGCAATTTTACACCCCGTATCCAGAAAGGAGGAAGGGAACAGGCTAGCCAGATGATGATACAGAAAGGACTTTGGAAAAAGGAATACTATCTAACACGTGCAACTATTTCAAAAGATATAAAATTTTTACAACACGTATCGTTTTCCCATCTGAAACATACCATTACATTCAATAGGTTTTCAAACAGGACACAAAATACGAAAATTCTAGTATTCCAGTACTAAAACAAGTCTAGAAAAGGACTATCAAAGTTTACGGCGCAAGTCAGGTTTGTGGCCGGGAGCCAAACGGTTTTCAAACCGTATCCGACCACGTCCTAGTTTTAGAACCACACCTACACGGCAAAGTTAGAAATATAAGTAGTTTTATCAACATATGACTGATTTCTATAAGCTATCTATACTTTTGCGATAAGAGATTGACAGATAATGCCATGGAAAAGTAGTCAAAATTAAACATGTGGGATTATCTGTCAGATATCAGCTATTTATAAGTTTATTATGGAACCTTTAAAATGGGCTCTGAAAATCATAATTTCCTAGCTTCTGCCAGCGGTTTCACTCACATCCCGTGGGAACTACTCGGCACACTCGGATGAAAAGTAGTCTAGAGCCTTCCTCGATAAATGGGCTATCTAACACTGAGATAATTGTTCAAATCGGACAAGTAGTTCCTGCGGTTAGCGCGTTCAAACAAACAAACTCTTCAGCTTTATAATATTAGTATAGATATGGAGCTAA
This sequence comes from Heliothis virescens, assembly GCA_002382865.2. Lineage (NCBI taxonomy): Eukaryota > Metazoa > Arthropoda > Insecta > Lepidoptera > Noctuidae > Heliothis > Heliothis virescens. The sequence goes on from NWSH02000571.1 coordinate 701,471, forward strand.
TGTGAAAATTCAATCTCTTATCGCAAAACTACGGATAGGTTATTGAAATCCAGCGTTAATGGGAATATCGCATGAGGCGTTTGTTGCTGGAAAAATTGCAATTAAACAGAATCGTGTAAAAAGTTATGAACTCACATACAACTTTAATCAACTCTAATGATTATTCCGATGCCTATGTAAATTACAGTCTAAGTAATTAGAACAAAGGGCTAGATAGCTATTTAACAGATAATGTCATAGAAAAGTGGTCAATATTAAAAACATTTTTATGACATTATCTGTCGGATAACTATCTAAAACTTTGTCTGGAAGCTCTGTAACTGAGCCTAAATAATATAAGTTAAAGATAAAAAGTATTAACAAAAGAATGCCTTTTAGTATGAGACCAAATCAACGTCAAATCCCAGTCACCTTACACCCAAAACTATATAAATACAATGTATTTGTCTATCAACTGAAATAACTACTACTAATAATACGCCAAAAGCCTTTTACTCGTCCACAATTGTATCTATGACTAGCTATATATATAAATTGTAAAACTTTAACTTAAATAAAGCTACATGACTAGCTTCTTCCAGCGGTTTCACCCGCGTCCCGTGGGAACTACTCGGCGCACCCGCATAAAAAGTAGCCTATAGCCTTCCTCGATAAATGGGCTATGTAACACTGAAAGAATTTTTCAAATCGGACCAGTAGTTCCTGAGATTAGCGCGTTCACACAAACAAACAAACTCTTCAGCTTTATAATATTAGTATAGACAATTATTTTATCATTTATATTCAATCTAACTAGTCTTAGCCCAGTTTAAGTTTCATTCAGAGCTATAGAGATAGGCAATCGTGACAATAGACAATTTTGGGACCACTTGGTATCTTTTAGTCTATCGGTACTTTAATGGCTGATGAGAAAAAGCTATTTTTATCTAAATCGAATGCCAACTGAGTATTTCGGACTAAATAAGTGCAATCTATTGGATATATTCTTAGAGATTCATTTTGAACTGCAGCAAGATTAAGTATTCTGTCTATATTGTGGACAGTTAAGTAGTTAATGCACTTTTGTTATGGTAGAAATCTAACGAATACAATAAATCTAGTCTTTCGAAAGAAATATTTTATAAAAAATACCGCAAAATTAAGAACGCCATTCCAATAAAAACCAGAAAACAACAATTTGACAACGTATTTTTGCCAATGCCACAAATATTAATTATCTTCTTCCGAAACGAAGTCTAAGTCGCAATAGACCTCGTTCAGGAAGTTATATTTTTAACCGACTTCAACAAAAAGGAGGAGGTTCTCAATTCGGCCGGTATATATTTTTTTTTTTTATGTATGTACACCGATTACTCCGAGGTTTCTGAACCGATTTACGTAATTCTTTTTTTGTTTGATACGGAATAGCTTCGAATTGGTCCCATAAAAATTTTATCCAGGTGGGCCCGATAGTTTTCATTTTAGGAGCATTTTTCTAAAAAAATTACCTGTAAATTTTACGTGGATGACTTGATAACAGGCCGGTGAGGCCTGTTATCAAGTCATCCACGTAAAATTTTACATACTGATAAAAACGCAAGACTAAACTAAAAAGTATAAAATAAAAATAACTACGTTAAAAAAAACCGACTTCAAAACTAAAAAGTAAAAAATAAAAAGTTTATTAAAATAATAGGTTTGAATAAACTACATTTTAACGATTAACGTTTACATTTTAACGAACATTTTAACGTAGTTATTTTCTAAATTAAAGTTGAAAATTTTCGTTTATATTTTCTAAATCTATCCCCTCTCTTCTTACGTCATCATAATTCGTACTATAAACTCAGACTATCTCTCGCGAACTGTGCACTGTGCAGTTACAAATGTTGAGCACACCCACGAGTGTGTAGGCGTAATGCAGGTAACGTTACGTCATTGCCGTCGTGAGCTCAATTATGATAATTTCGTTAATAATTAGGTGTAAGAAGCAGTTTATTATTTTGTGAAAGCTAATGAAGGTGGTGATGATTTTGCTGATAATGTTGGATATTTTGACGAGGGAACAGAAGTAGATGCAAAATTGGGATGCATCAAGTCTAATAATCAGGTTCAGGATATGAGAAAACTAATACGAGAAAATCAAAAATAATGGTATATGTGAATAAACCGACTGAGGTTGAAAAAAAAATCACTCGTTAGGTTAATAAAAATACCCTTTTATTTAAAAAGGCTATATTACCTAGTATAAACTTATGTATTGGCAAGAGAACCAGCCTAAGTACACACCAGAATTTAGACAATAGGCGGTTAATTTCTAAAGCTGTAGCTATCTACACGAGTTACATCTCCAGTGCAATAGGCCATATGCAAATGAGCTGTGTAATTATGCAAGCTCACCTACGCGTCCGTGTAGGATGCAAGCGTGCAACTCAGATATTCATTCGGTTACATCAATATTTAGGGCGTTGCAATTTAATATCTGACCTAATCGTGTTGTAAATTGGAAAGCAGATCTTGTAATGTACAAGTGAGGTATTTTATCTTGTACTGTTTTCGCAAATTTGGAAGTTAATAATGGTTTTTGACAAAAAGTTTGGCGAGAACTATACTTTTCTGTTATTTAGTTTTTTACTGGTACCTAGTTAAGTTCTTAAGAAAAAAAAAACTCCGGAGAAACGATTAATGACGTAATACTATCAAATACCTGTATTATTAGTCACAAAATGAAGCCTCTATCCATATCATTATCTTAAACAATCAGCATTTCTGCCGTTATCATTAAAATATTTCTGAACATCACAATTATAAACTATTTTCTATCCAATCTTTAATATTATCTTCGAAACTCCCCATAACCAAAACTAAAATATTTCCTAAGACCAAAATGACAGGATCTTAAATAATCGTGGTAATATTCATAATAATAATATGTATTACGAAATTAAGTAATCGGGGATAGTCTAGCTACACAACAGTGAAAGAAGTTTTAAAATCGATCCAGTAATTTTAGAGTCAATTCCTTACAAACATACATAGAAATCTTTCCTCTTTATAATATAAGTATAGATACAGATTAAAACACTCGGAAAAAATATATTTTCTGCTCCTAACTAATCATCCGGCTATTTCCATTGACCCACAGTTACAAACGAAGTAAAAAGTGCTAACATTCTCCATCCACATAAAGAATATATCATTAGTCGACGTAAGCCACAAAAATATAAAGTGCCGAGAGTATTATCCTCGCGACATTAAATGATCCCACTTTATCTCACTCGGCTTAAGGGCTTAGTACTTTAACTCCTATTTAAGTATTTTTTGCGTCTATATAAACGGTGCTTAAAAAGATAAATAAGTTTAAACGATATATGAGTATTTGACAGGTTTATTTTACACGGAATATCATTGAAATTACTGAAAAAAAACGTTGATACATTGACTTAAAACAATGTTAGTAATTTCATTAACTTGTTCTTGGAAAATTAAATTAAATACTGTCCACTTCCACAGGGTTTTAATACAGAATTTCTGTTTGAACATTCTAGAAATCCGTCGTTGAAAATTAATAAAGCCTTTCTCGGAAGCAGACTTTTCAGCAAAATGTCGGGACGCGATAACTCTTTTTATTAAAAGTTTATTTTATTTCGCGAGCTTTTTAAGTATTTTCGAAAATAGCCAGGCATTTAATGTAATTCAATAGCTTTAATTATGCTACTTTACGTCGTTACCTGATTGAAGTAAATTAACGTTGATTTCGAAAAATGAATTGAGAGTGTATGTAAATCGCGAAAATAAGCAAGATAGGGTTGTCTCGTTCCACAAGACTGGGCTGTAAAAAAAACATTTCCTGCTCCGTTTTTTAAAAAGAAGGCTGTATTTAATATCTTTAAAACTATTCTAATATATCAAATTTATATTATGCACACATTATTAAACGTGAAATGCACATTAAATGCGCAAGTTTGTGAGGACGTGCGTCTGTTGTTACTCTTTCACGCAAAAAGTACTTCGAATTTTGATGAAACTTGTCAGTAATAGCTTATACATCAGAATAAAATGTTGACTTCTTTTTATCCGGGTACGGGTAGTAGTTCTCTCAAGAAGTGGGTGAAACCGCTTGCAGATGCTAGTATCTTATACGACTAACGTTTATTGCAAAGGACAAAATACATTTTTGTAGAAGAAAATAAAAATCTGAGAAATAAATTCCTACGTGCACAGACTCACTACTGACGTATTTCCCTACTGACATGGAATACATAAAATACTTCAATCTAGAATTATGTATGCATGTATGTAACATAAGGAAATAAATCGTCATATTTATGTATATCGTACATTACGCCCTTTGACACTTATTACCCTTCAACATTCTATCTAGTAATTAATTAATTCTATTAATCATTGGGAACACAACTTATTCCGGATCCCATAACTAAAAAAGTATTAGTTTTATTTATGGTTACACTTTATAAGCCAATAAATATGCAAAACAAATTGTTTTAACTATTTTCCCTAAGAGGAATTTCTCAATTTGGATGTATGTATTATTTTTTAATAAACTAATATTTTCTCACTACAAATATTAATTTGTAGTGCCACCGAATCTTTTGTTCAATTGACAGCTGTCAGTTTTTAAGGGAAGACTGACTGCAAATGTCAACTGCACCGAAAAACGGTAGGACTTTACACAATCCATATTTTATAGGAAACGGGTATTAGTACTATCGACGCATATAAGATTGTTTCAAGGTACGGCGATTGATTGGTGCCATATCGAGCGACCTACTTCTAAGTGTCACTATTTATGATAATTTGTCTTTCTTTCGCATACGAATAGAATAATATTGTAACATAATATTCCTTCAGCCGAAAGTTTATGTGAAGGTATAAAATAATTTCATGTCAACATTCATGCCTGATTTAAAATTAATAACCAAACATAAACAATAACATATCTGAAAAAGTGACGATATCAAAATGCAAGTATTGAAAATTAAATAACACGACGACAGTTTACGAAATTAAAAACTCCAAAATATTTTTAACTGAAAAGCAATACACGTAAAGTGCAAACATTCAGGTGGTACACAAATAGTACTTACAATCAAAATAAAAAAACAACTTCACGAAAAAACGATCAAAAGCAATTAACACAAAATGGTAGTGCTACCGCCAAGTTCAAGTGCATTTTTAAAACGATTTAACATAAATATAAAAAAAAGTTAAAAACGTTTAAGGGAATTCGAATTCATTTGCTTCAGGAAGGCATTGGAATAAATAATGTGAGTATATTATGCAAATCGATTCATCAATCAGAATACGGGAAGACTCGGGCGTAATTTTTTAACGCTTCAGCGAACCGCCATCTCTATGTACCTATCGTAAACTTAAAGAACTTAGCAAATATGAGTATCCAACTAAGACAAGTTTTCATAGAAAGTAATTTGCGAAAATAGTTTTTGCAAACTTATATTATGAAGAAACGCTTTTTAGGTGAAAGGCTCCGAAACTACTGGACCGATAGGAAATATTCTTTCACTGTTGAGTAGCTACCCGATTTCCTGGTGTTATAGGGTTTTAGCCGAGTGCAGGAAGAAGTTCCCCCGGGTCGCGGGTGCAACCGATTGGATCAGCCAGTTTGTTACACTGCTGTTATCAGGAGGACGTGATTCCATGAAAATGAACACTAATTTAAATAATTTGATGTATTCACCTAGCACGTCCAAATCGACAGAAAGAAAAGGAACATTTTTAATACAACATGTCTCTACTTTTTCTGCTAGGCGAATATTTGTCTACAAGATAACGTTGATATAATATAGGTAATACAATCATGTATATAAGAAAGAAAATAATATTTAGCAGCGCGAGGAAAAATTACTTTCTTTTCTGAAACTTATATGAAACTAAAAAAGTGATATTTTTTTCAGCTCCATTATTTTATATGTGTTACTTTTGCACTGCCAAACATTTACATGCCAGTGTCCGTATTTTAAATACTAAAATAATAATTTACACCGATATCAAACACACGCTAGTTACAAACGCTTCCTCAAATCAATAAAAAGATAATTACATAAACACAGTGTGTTTGTATGACCGTGGTTCCGTATAGTGATTTATGCTGAATGCCGCATAGTTTTAGCATTCCGCACTCATCATTCGCATCGCGTTCCTAAAACCAGAATAATTTGTCGTGGCCTTGAAATAGCTGAGAATTTTAACGTCTAACTAACACTAAACGTATAGATCTGTGAAACGGCTCGTTAAATAAGATGGTCCTATAAAATTGTTATAACGTGCTAACTGCTATAAAAGGATCTTCGAAGATATCGAAGAGATTTAATTTAATATGGCAAGATAATTTTAAGTATCCACTGAGTAGGATATTTATGACTTTCCTAAAGCTGTTGATAAAATGGCATCGTAACGTTTAGTAAAATATAGGTTGGTTTGCTTCTGAATATTAATTGAATCAATCAATATAGAAATTATTACTGGCGAATAGCACTTGGCCGGTTTTTCATTGTGTTTAGTATACTTCTACATGTCAAGATATCAACCTGTGGTTAGATACAGACCTCCAAAACCTTTCCGTTAGTAGGAACCATATCTATTCTTCTAAACCTACCTACTACCATACTTAATTATAAAGTTATTATACTTCACGCTAACGAAACTTTCGCTGTATAATTAATGAAGAGAATTAATTAGAAATAACTAAGTCTATACTTTACCTTACAATAGTTATTTTAACGTACGTCGAGAACTTTGGCATTTTCTTTGTGCTTACCTGTGAAAAGAATAAAAAGAAATAATTAGTACATAGTTTTGGAAATTAAAAGTACATTATTAAAAATTGTATTGTCTTGCCATTTGTTGTAATATATCTTACTAATGCCAAATTTCTATAATTTATCTATCCAATGTTTTACGATTGAATTTTCACATAATTTACATGGAGCGAATGCTAAGCTTCTGTTATCGAAAATCATAGAATAATATATATATTACAGAAATCCAGCACAAATGACTTTGAACCTAGATACTTTTTGCGAAGAAATACCTTCTGCGAAACAATTCCCAATAAGTTACATAATATCCAATCATATAATATCGTACTTCATACACCTATAATATTATTTCTCTCGATAAACCTACTTATAACACGCTGGTCGTGATATCGTGTCAGCTGACGTCATAGTCCGCGTCAAAGCCACGCGCCATGTGAGACAAATTAACTTTTTCTCAGCAGGTAAATGGTATAAGGTTGTTTATGTACCATGACGTTAACACAGAAATATGGCGTATATTTCTATTAAATTACTAAAGGGCCTGTAACTATGACTTAAGAAAAAGTATTGATAGTAAATAGTATTTAAATTAAGAACAATATTTCAAATCTTCTACCTATCATAGAAATATGCGGCTCTATAAATAGGAACTAATTATAATCCTTATTTAACATATCATTAACAGTTAAAGCAATAAAAAGTAAATTTTATCTAACATATAGTAGGATTACCGTCTTTTTTATATAACTTACGCAAGAAATTACTCGTGTTACCCAACACTTACGACTTTTTAGGAATAAGCGTGTGGGCAGAACATAATCAACGTCACATAAAAATGAATCAAAAGTTTGAAAGACATTGATTTGTGTACAACATAAAATTTTATATACATACAGTGGTAGAACGAAAGTAGTGGAAACATATTATAATAGTACGTATAATACGATGGTAAAAATAAATAATCGAAACCTAATACAGGAAGCAAATAAGACATTATAATAAATATCGACTATTGAGAGAAAACGCAACTTTAATGATGGCAAACTACAAGTTTCCGTTTCATATACCAAAGCTAAGCGATTCGCACTTTTATAAAGTGAGCACGAAGAAATAAATCTTTTGCAGGAACTTGGCTGTGTTCACTTCCGTGCACAAAGTGTGTTTTTAATTTATAGTTTTTATTCCACTGTATTACTGTAGACACATTGATATGGACATCCACAATATTGAATGGATTTATCGTTACCTGAGAGGATCTTGTTGTGATTGGAGATGTAGGGGTTCTCGGAGAAGGTGGATCCACCCTATGTTCAGCTAGAACCCTATGCTCTTGCTTCCCGGTGACAGAGTTCTTGACTCGCTCCATTCTGGCCTGTATAGCCTTTCGAGAAATAACCTTTGTCTTTTCATCTTTGTTGCCGCCGTCAGCTAGTTTCCTCATCAGCCTAGCCGTAGCTGCGACTGACTGCTGAGTGTCGGAGTTGGTTCTGGCTAGCCGAGTGGCTGGCCTCGGCACTGGAGTGGCTCCACCAGTACTGCTTCGAGTACTCTCATTTCTATTGAATGGTACTACATCGTGTTCTGTATCAGAATCAGCTGGGAGGTAACCTCCACCGCCGACTGAAGACACGCCAGTACGCAAGAGGTTTTCATGCTCAGCATATCTGACCCTTTCGTCAACCGCAACGGTGCCATTTTGTGCTCTTTCGAGCCCCCTCTCCATTTCCCCGATTTGCCTCTCCAGTTTGCGGAGAACATCGTCTGATGGTGGCATTGGTGCTGTATCATCGGGTGGTTCGGGGGCTTGGAATGATTTTAGATGTATGGGATGGGCTCTGTTGATTTCGAGTCGTTTAGGAGCTATCCCGGAGGAGGTCACCTCGTATTGGGTTCGCTGAGTAGTTGGCGTGCGTTCCAACATGGCTAAGGACACCGGCGAGGGTGGCGGCGCTCCGTTCACAGTCGGCTCTTGACCTTCTGGGGCGGGCGACACCCTTGGTGCACGGAAACTTTTCCTCATAAAATCTTCTCGTGTCAATTTCCTCTCCATTTTAGTTAGAGGACATTTCACTGATATTATCACTAGGTTTTAGTGCATGCTAAATTTAACGTCTATCACAGTTACCGTATCACTTTAAGTACTATTTAAAATTGCGTGTAAAAATATCTGAAAGATAAAAGTTGACATCATGACTGCCATCTAAATGACTTAGATATCAGTCATGAACGACACAAAGACATGAAATCTACCAATATACTACAAACAAAGGTTACACATTAAGTAAAATCAATCGATGGAACTAGTACTGACGTCAATTAAGCAATCGTATATAATATTTAGTAACCAAGGCAAACCAATAGACCAATTATTGTTTATTTATACTGACGTAGAAGACATAAAATCGATAGGATCATTAAAGTGATGGTATTTGCAGTACAGACGCAAACTAAACAAGACATCCTAAGCAACAAAATGAGAAAACTCAAATTACATTTCAACAAAGAAACAATCTAAAAAACGAGCTCACTAGAAGTTTACGTTTCTCAAAGATCTAGACCGTAAAAAGAAACCAGAATCTAGCCGAGAGCTAAACAAAGGGGAAAGAACGATCGTAACGAGTCGTAACTAGATAAAAATGGCCCCAAACATAGCATAACAGCCATTTACTAAACACTATACATATCAGACTAAACTAAACCCTATTACAATATACATACTAGAGCTATTCATTTGGCTATCAGAAGCTAATCAACCCAAGATAGTAATGAGCGTAAAACAGTCACGTATTGCTACCAAAAATATTCTTCCGATTGTGTGACCTTCGATTTTTGTAATCGATTGTGAACAAACAATACCAGAGATTACATGTCTACAAAATCGATTCGCAGACCTACATTTCTAACAGGTCGATAGAATACTAATTCTGACTCAGTTACTTATTTGTTGATTACTAATGAGTGTATTTTTCAGTAATGAGAACAGAACGTGTGTTAAATTATTGCTAAGATACACGATTAGCTCTCGTGACTTCATATTGACATTCTATCACGCTGTAATAATTCACCATTTGACTTTAGCTGGAGGTTACAGAGATAATTGTGTTTGTACAACATTCTTCGTAGAAGTCAAGAATTCGATTATCGGCCAAAATAGAGTAGACAAGGTTAAAGTACTGGAATATTTAAAATTATTAGACTTACTAACTTATTAAAGTTAACAAGCTAGCATGGAAAATTGAAATTCAAACAAGATAGTAAAACTAAATTGCTACTGTAGTCCAGAACTAGTTAACAAAACTCCATAACTCATAGCTATCAGAAATTATCTCCAATGCAAATAAAATTACGATCCCATTTCCATTTACAACGTAGAAACAGTTTCCAAGAACCGAAAGGAATGCAAAACACTTCTATGATAGAAACATTCCGTGGTACAGCGGGCGAGCGAGACGGCGACAAGTCCATCTGTAAAGAGAGAGATGAAACAGTGTTAGTTAAAGGAACACGGAGAACCGTTCACCATAACCCTTGTAGCGACACAAAGCTGCAGCGGCGACTGGCTGAAAGAGAGGCAAATACCATCACCTGGACACTTGAATCAACACATAACATGAAGCACAGACGACACATTACAAATATCAGCACTCATAAAAGTATTCAACATGAAGATAAATTCTTTCGAGCTGTAATTGGATTTAGTTACGATCGCAAGTTATGAGCCTTGAAGGCTTCCTCGTTTTTATTTTGGGTCGTTATTATTCAAACGTTTGGTTGTTAAACCTCTAATTGCATTTGGAAGTGTTACAAGCATATGTTGCGAGGAATCTTTATTGTGAGTATCAGGTAAATCTAAAGAGACTTGAGTTACAGTTATAATTGGATGCAACCGCAATCTTAGACAGGTGTACCAAACACCTGCATCCATTCTAAACTAAGATAGCTATTTTAGCATCTAATCGTGAAATAACATTACATTAGTTATACATATGTCAAATAGAATTCCGAACCAAGAAATCGTGCAATTGGACAAAACGCTCAAGAATGTTTGCAAAGTCAACGTGCCATTAGAAATACTATTGAATACAATCGAGGCCTTGGCCGGGAGTCACGACAATGCAACATATGGTGACCGAAACGATCATGACTCACTTCACACAGTGTTAAATAACACAGACACAGATGATACTGTGTCAAATATGATAGATAATGAGATAATTGTGAAGACTGATACTATAACAGGAAAAATAAACGTATCAGTTATAGAGGAAAAAGACAGATAAGATTTTTGGCTCGATATTTATTTACGTCAATTAGGTTACGACAGCTACGGTATGAATTAAGATTGAAATGAAATCGTTTCAACTAGAGCCTTTTATACCATAGCAGTACTCTTTTTGAAGTGATTGAGGTTAGACGTCGTTCAAGATGTTCTTAATCGCACTTTAATTCCAGCAATCACAACATTTTACGACGATTACGAAACGCATCATAACAACAAAGATTTCTAACACATTGTTAACAATAAAATAGCTCGCTCGTGTAAAATAGGAGAGTTTCACGTTTATGCAACAGAACTGTTCGTGAATCATATCTTTTTATACACTCCGTATTGCTTCAGATGCGAATATAATTGTAGTGTTTATGTCTATTTTGTAAGCTTGAGTCATGTGTTATTTAAATCTGTGTATACAAACAAAATAAATCTGAAACATATCATCTACGGTGGCAAAGGAAGTTTACTATTAGATACATTTCGCAAGTTTCCCATCTTTACATACAAAACAATAATTACAATCCTGTCTTCATTTACCTCGTTTTTTATCAACTATGATTTCATAGAATTCTTAAATGCAATGATTCAACATAAATGCAGTTAGAAACGGTAACCTTGTATTGCTAAAATTTCTGTTGACTTAAGAGAGAATTGCGTGACTAATATTTGCTGAACATGTTTCATGTGTGATTTGTGCCGACATTCTTACATTTTTCCCTGTTGTGAAATATTAAGTAGGTAAATATAATTTTCCTTAGCAAAACTACGGTAGAAAAGAGAGTCTATACTATACGAGGATAAAATGAGAAACACCATCCTAAGTAAATCGATATCATATCCATATAACCCAAAGGCAATAATAAAATTTGCGTCCAATATCTGACTGCACAATAATACGCAAGCCAAACATTTAATTTAGCCAATATTATGTTGTTGTTCGTTATATTTATCGTCAAAGCCGAAAATAGTTCAAACGGTGCTAAATATAGTCTGATATTAATCTTAATCCATTTATAAGGTTGTGTTGAACTTGGCCACGGAATGCTTATGTAACGTGGAAGTTTTGGACTCAAAGACCTTGGGGAGTATTTTCGTCTTCATTATTAGGCTAATGACGATATCATCAGCTGTCTTCTGCAATTTATTTTTTTTTGGATTCGATTTCAAGGTTCGTTGCTGTCATTATCTTTTTCTTGCTTATAATAATCACAATGACGTATCAAACAATATGGTTCTCATTAATACGAATAGCATTATTAAATTAATAACAAAACTGCAGCCAATACACAGCACCTTGGTACTTCACCAACGTTCTCAGGTTCCCTAGCTTGAAATAACTGTACGTAATTCAACTCTTTGTGAGAAAAAACAACATTAGCATCTGCAGCTTTATCGGCTCCTATGGCTTCGTCATTAAGGTGTATTTTGGCTTGTGTAGGTGCATTGTTATGTATGTTTGCATGGACCGCAAGCTTCCGCCATTGTGTCCGTATCTGCTTGCATGGTACTGTAGGAGTCTATTCTTGTGTGGGGTTGAACAATTGCGGCTGGCTGTTTTGATTTTCGCATTTGATTGTCAGGTGTTTTTTCTAGACTAGGTAAAATGTTCTTTGGGTTGGAACTCGAATTACAATGTTTAGAAAGTTTTTTGTTACTTTTGAATTTTTGATGCTCCTGATTGCAATTATATCTATATTATATACATTTGTATTCTATTAAATTCTCAATATTGAAAACCAATTTGTGAGTTCAAAACCCTTTCACTTCAGCCTTAATCGATGCGTAAGTTATTCCAGTACAGCTAACAAGGTCCTTAAAACAGCCTTTTAAGCCTAGTGGGCAACTCCACCGAAGCCTGGTCGCGAATGGCATATGCTAATGAATGCATTGTGAGACGAAGCTAAAACATCGGGACAAAGTTATGGCAGTTGGCAGACAGTTGCGAACTGGTGAAGTTGCTTTTTATTCCGTTTGCAGTTGAGAATGGGGTTGTTTCACATTTTTTGTGCTTTTAAATGTTTGTGCTACATCTGTTACTGGACAATTCTAGATTGCAAATGCTTATTCTAGCAAAAAAAAAATGCATTTTCATCGATTTCTTTTAGAAATGGTTCAGTTTCAACATGAAGCCATTTAATAAGGCCAAATTAGCATAATGGGTGTTTCGTTACTTGACATTAAATCAAATGATATAATAAAAGCTTTATTGAATTACCCACATAGTCAATAAAATGTCGTAATTCGTCAGGCTTAATCCAGATTAAGTATTAACAACAGTACTTAACCAAAACTATTAGTAAAACACGCATTAACCGTCCAGCGTAACCATACCGAGTTCTAAAAGATTAAAGTTGTAAATCCAGCCCACGCAAATTATACGGCACACCGTTTAAAGCAGTCAGTATTTTAGAAAAAAAGTCTTCAACAAAAAGTTTCCGCGATGGCAATCAGACTTATTCAACTTATAAATGGATAGTTCAGTAGATAAACGAACCTAGATAAAATGCTCTTTTACCCACGTAGGCGATAAATTTTCTAGGTACTTCCTCGAACATGCATAATTTATAGCTAGCAGTTATTGATAGCCATACTTAAAGAGACTTCAAAAACCATTTTGATAACAGATTCAGTTTAATTTTATAAAAGTTGCAACGAATAAAAATATTTGCATGTCAGCCGATCCAATCAGCGATGAATCACGGCCGGATTGTTTTATCCGAGCTCCCACGAATGTAATTGTACATAACGATGCAAAAACTGTATTGCGTGTGCATGAAACCAAAGTTTACAATGATTGAATTACATTAACGGTTCTCATAATGATACTGTAACAAAGAAAAGTCGTGACAAGCTTAGAACTTCCATTTGTAGCAGACACAGTAGAGTGTTACAGTAAAAACTTGGTCTGAACTTGATAAAAGATTTTTAAGCAAAAATAATGATAGAACAAAAAGTATACGTCCAATGCACTTCATACATTTGCAGAAGACAATCTTGATGGCTTAAATGGAAGATTAAATCTCAACAATATAAAACATTGTCAACAGGATCTTAATACGGTTAGTATGCTTGAAAAAGTGTTTGAAAAAACCATCACGGCAGTGGCAAAAAACGAGTACAAACCGGTTGTGAACGTTAAAACTAAATAGTCGAGTGTTGGTGAGTCACTGCGAAACAAATTCGCGAGACCGATCTGCCAACAGAACATGTTTCATACATATTTGGACGAGGTTTTGAAACACTTTGTAATGGAACGATCAATTTGCTCGAACATGGAGTTAGCTCGCATAAGGTTTTCATTTCTGTCACATGTGTCCAACAATGGCTTTTGTAAGTGGTTTTGCGATAACCTATAGTCATGCTAGATTATTCCTCGGAGCCTGTTTCAATAAAGCTCCATTTATGGTTTTAATACGTGTAAAAAATCGATGTACCAGATGTTCGCATGATCTAAAGATCTGGCAGATGTATCTATGATTACTAACAAAATCCAGGTTACAAAGATCAATTACCAACCACACGTAACAAACGATCTCAGTGAAAGAAGTACACAATATTTTGACAAATGAAGTGCAACTCACGTATGGTGAATCTGGCAATAGCAATCGTTATAGGGTATCGACAGATGTTCTTCCACCTGGCACATTGGCCAATGACGTGGATGCTGATGGCAGAAAGCAATACATCAAGTTTCCTGACGACCTCTTAGTGCGGTCGATGTTTTCGTCAGAAGTCGTGGAACAAGTTATAAGATGTGTTCACCAGATATGGCTTATGTCATTGATATATGAGGTGTCGATACAGTCACGGTGATTAGAATTGATTTTGAAGAAACGATTGTTCATTGGGCATGAGTATATTCGCGTATCTGTTTGATATGGGCTGTTTCTATCCACATTTATTGAATCTACATTTTTTTACGATATAAAGGATGTGACATGTGACAAAAACTGGTAGACTTTGTCATATTTGACTCGTTTTAAATACAAAACGCTTTATTCTATGGTGATAGACCACAATACCAGTCGGTGTATGCGCCGAAGCATGACTCACGAACGTCGAACCGAGAGTCGTTTTCCCTCTCTTTCTAAACCTGTATTTCAGTATTGTTGTCTCACTCGACCACAGACCAAAGGCCTCGTCAAGTAATACGTAAATTTGGTCGATTAGATAAAACTAGTTTGCAGGTTTATCGATGGTTATTGCAACTATATTCACGAGTTAGGTTAAGGTAACTATATTCGCTGTATTATAAGATTTTATGAACAAATGGTTAAAAAATACGAAGTCTTAGAAACTAAGTGATCAATTGTCTTTCAACCATTATCTTTTCTAATGCCGCCGTCTACGTAGGAAGATGTCATAATTTCTTCACTCAAACCATTGTGAACGAAACAAGTCCAAAACTAACATAATAACAGGAAATTATATACAGCGTACATCCCCTAATTAAGCGTATTTAGCCTACATAGACGACAATGCGTTTGACCCCACTATGGACAGTGGGCTAATTGGATTATGCTGGACAAAATTATACCTAGCATTCACCGTTTCACTTTCATGTGTACATTTGGAGAGAAGTGATCAATTTGAATAATCGTTTTGTAAACTGTTCAGAAAAGGCTAGAACCAGACAGGTTTCTATACTTTAATAGATATTAATTTGATGTTATAAAATAAATCATTTATTTTATTGAAGAAAACACACGATGTTTTAGTATGTAAAAGATTAGGTACAAAGCTGCAGATAACCAAAACAGAATGACGTGCAACATTCCAAAACATTAGTCAAAATAAAATCTTTACAAATCACGTTTCAAAGATCTGCAACCAATGACAGCGCTTACATTTCCGTCTTTACGCAACTCGCAAAGAAAAACGCAATTCATTCCATAACAGAATTGTAATAGAAAGCTTCAAAAGTACCCATCACGGCTGTTCCGTACAGATAGCCTTATTTATTTATGCACTCAATTTTGTCCATGACTTGGCGGTATTTACCCCACTGGGTATAAATTGTTATATATCTGAAAATACGCTAACGATTATACGGACCCAACACGATGCGTTTTCTTTATTCGCATCACGTACAGTTTAGCAATTCCATGAACAATTTAACGTCACCAGTACAAAACAGTTGAGTGCATCAATTTCGTGTCATTTTTGTCACGTAATACTTTGCGTTTCGGCGTAACATTTTGAATGTCATATCTGACATGTTTAAGATCAACGAACTGCAGTACACCGTATCTGATTTGAGTGTCTGTAGCGTGTCAAATGTAATAACAATAACCTGTACAGACGACAACGAGCAACCTAGCCGAATCTGTCAAATTTTATCAATAGAACATTAACCTTCCACTATTGTGATAAGGTTGTAGGTTGATGTGCTGGCGTCTGTACATTATAACAATACTCATGATTTGTTCGAGGTTAGATGAACATAACGAGATAAATTCCGAACCCAAAATAATTGGTATAAAACACGCGTTCGTGTGGGGTCTCCGTGTAAGGTTTTATTGTAAGATTAAGGGTACTTTATCAGTGTGTAAATGGAAGTTTTGTGGCTCGTAAAAACGAGAAATAATGATTCGTGAGACCGCCTGTCTCCATAAAGAAAGCTGTCAAAACTACGGTGAAAACGGTTGTATGAAAGAAAAAGGTATATTTTGAATGGAATTGTGACGTAACTCAATGTGGGACGTATGGTGAAAGTTTGACGACATTGTTTCTGAGATGTGAGCGTTAAGCAGTCTGATAAACAAAAGATAATTAGTTTTAAGTACTCATCTTATTCTGCATTATAATACTGACGTCATTATTACGTAAAACCAGAAACTAAACTGTTTATCTTACCTAATTTAGACAATTTGAAATAAAAATGCATTTTTTGTCCAACTTTTTCTTGCGAGTGAATCAGAGTGCAGTTGGCGAGTACCGAGTTTCGTCGGCTATTAAACTGATTTCCTCTCATTACGAGACAGCTGTAATTAACTTAATAGGGAGCGATTAAGTCGGTTTTTCTTGAAAATACGTATATACGTAACAATTAATGGAAACGATCGATAGTCCTTGATATGCGGAATAGTTAATATGATTCAATTCGTAGTAAATATATATGTATAGGTGATATCGCAGTTTGTATGTACTAGCAATCTACTTGGAAAGTTTTCAAATATATCGCCAGTAACTTCTGAAAAGCTTGGGAAACTTAATTTTTCTTTTAAAACAACTTGAAAAGTTCATCCTTTTGAAGTCTAACGAGATATCGTAGGTGTAGCATACGCGTGGGCATATAACATGATCTCATAACATAATAGCTCTTATACTTAACAAGATAAGATTCAAAATCCTCTGCTAGACTTTTATCATATCTCTCCACTCGTGAACTTATTAGTGAAGATTTTTTCTAAGAAATGGCGCTGTTAATATTTTTTCTTAATGTCAACGAATGTGTTTTGACAACCGTATATGGATCGATATGTAAAACGTGTGCCATTATTTGAAATATATGAATTCATCTTCCGTTTTTATTCAAGGATATAGAGACAGGTGGATACACCTGCTTAAAACTGAATGCTAATCTCAAACTGTGGAAATAAAATCTATACTTAATATTAGCTTTAAGGCTCTGATCTAAGGAATTACTAATCCGATTTCAACAAATATTTTTGTATCAGATAGCTCATTTATCAAGGGAGACTATAGGGTACGGGCTGAGGGATCGTTCAAAGAGTTACCGCGTCCCAGGTCACAATGGGGTCATCTAATGATTTCCCATTGAAAGAAAAACTATGGTCTACTTATTATCCAGGTGCATGAATTAGTTACCACAGTACGCTGACAGATGAAGATTCTTTATATTTCATGTTGCATATAGAAATTAGTAATACCATCACTATTACTGAAACCTGTCTCTAACTAGCAACATAGCAACTGGTTCACCTAGGAAGACTACGCAGCTATTTAAAACTGACTGACCTAGTGAACCAGTATAAAAGTCAGTTGTAGTTACCTAGTAAATCAATTGAAAAAATATCTAGATAGTTAGTAGGTAGTTAATTTAAAGTCGGACGTGGGGTTCGCGATCACTGCATAAGTAAAATAGTTTAGAAACGTTTTGAAATAAACCGTATTAGCGGACTTAATTTTCAGGAATTTAAGTCATCTCAGTCTAGCTTTACCTCACATTTATTCAGTGTTTTCAGCGCAAGCAAATTTTAATTTTAAAATTAAAGGCCAAACAAGCATGGGATTTATCATCATAAGTCATCGACATATTTATAGTATAAGCAACAGAAGGTCAACGTATACGAATATGTCAATTTTTTCCATTCCAATATTAACCTTCCACTATTGTGATAAGGTTGAAAATCTATTGCAGAAATTTGACAGATTGTGGTAACCTGATGTGCTGTTGTCTGTACCTTCATTAAATTGATCAGTAGCACAGGAAATCGAATAAAATAATAAAAAGCCTAAGTATATGACGCTCAAACATTGGGTCAGATTTCATAGCCATATATGGTAGTAGTGCTTAAGTGAATCATAGAACCGTATAAGGACTTGTGAATTGTATCCAATAAAATCTGAAATCTCCTACGAATTGTTAACTTAATTATAACGTTAAAGACAAATATGGGTATTGGTATTTTTGCCAATACATTTTTTCGTTAATTAAGTTACTTCTCATATAATCAAAACGTAATACAATATCGTGGAGGATGACTAGTATTTTCCCATCATTATATTTATTTTACTAGCTTCCGCCAGCGGTTTCACCCGCGTCCCGTGGGAACACCCGGATAGAAAGTAGCCTATAGCCTTCCTCGATAAATGGCCTACCTAACACTGAAATAATTTTTCAAATAGGACCAGTAGTTCCTGAGATTAGCACGTTCAAACAAACAAATAAACTCTTCAGCGTTATAACATTAGTATAGATTCAGCTTAACATTGTCATGTATGTATAAGATAACCATGATTTCTCACAGAAAGATACCTTGTCTGGAGAGCTATCCAAAATACATCCTAAATAGCGAAAAAGACGGTATCAAAAGCTAGCTATGAAACACATTAGCACACACACAGTAGCCTCCCAGCTGAGCATAGAAATCTCATTAAATGATAGAGAAAACGCAGTCATTACGAGATGCTAATTTGTATTAGATTACAAAATCTGCGCTTCAAACAGTGCAGATGCTCACGTTAAGAGAAAACTTCATTGATTTTAATCTCGGAAAATTCTTAGAATGTCAGTTTAAATAAGTATGAGGTTAAAGGATGATATTGATGCTAATGATCTACGTGTTTATTAAAAAACCTAATCCACCGTTTAAAAAATGTGGTCCTAAGAAAATGCTGGCTTTCGACTAGGTATAAACCATCGCGATCGTCTAGAACACAGTAGCTTTAAATCTAGTACTAAACCTTCACATAACCACGTTTTATATTTAGGTGGAATGGGTCTAGAGCTCTTGGTGCTGTCTTGTAGCTGAATAAGATGGAGAAATGTTTATTTAGGATGGGATAGCAATTGATTACGTGGGCTCGTCGAATGAGTAGACCTCCTAGCCCTTTCTATGAAAAAAAATACTCCGTATCCATATTTCAGCAAGACCCCAAGAAAATAACTTCAAGCCAGCTTTTAAACCTAATTCATTCATTCTAGCCAACTAAATGGATTCTCAAAACAAATATTTAAATTGAGACTAAGCAATTTCAAAGGCCATCAATGGCTTACCGGATTTAAAACTAGGCAAGTCTCAACAAGGCAATTATAAAAAGCAATTTCCTGGAAACTGTGGAGCTAATGGGAGTTGTGACGTCACGCTGGATAGAAAGCTAGATGCGATGTTACTATGTACCGGTTTTAGAGATTTAACTTAGTTGCTGTTGCTTGGTAAATATAAATTATATTAACACAAAAATGTTTACACATAATGAAAAAAGAAAAAAGAAAGGCTAGCCAGATGACTAAAATTATTATTAATAGGGTGAGTTTTTTTGGTTGCTATAGTGAAAGATTTTTTCAATCTAGTTGAGACTTGGTTGAATAGAGCCATGTACTCTTTATCCGGATGAGCCAAGAAATTTGGACTCTACGCGCGTGAAAACGCAAGAAACATTGGTATAATCTAATCGTATATTTGTAACCTATAAATGAGTCTACTGTCAAATTGTGTAATGTTATTTTTTTACTGTAGGTATATATGTCACAGCAACGCAAATTAGATCAACTGCTCGAGTTATAATGCAAATTGTATTGAATATGCATTCCGGATTTGCATTATTTATTGTTCAGATAACATGTCATAATTTAATCAGCTAGCCTTTGAAACACAAAACACATTTTCATTTAACATATTTTAGCATTACGTGCTGTACAAACTAATAAATAAAACTTAGATATGTATAACAGCCTCACTAATGATGATTTATCGGTCATAATCAAGTAAATTAAAATTATAACAAAATAACATCGGCAAGCTTTGAACATAAAACGATCAAAGTGAAAGTTTATTTAAATTCCTATAGATACAAAACATACAAGTTTATAGACAAAACGACATAAACATGTAGCTGTAAATTATAATGAAAACAAAACTTCACCCAAACTGGTTCAGCGAGTCAAAAAACAAGTTTTCGNCTTCATTAAATTGATCAGTAGCACAGGAAATCGAATAAAATAATAAAAAGCCTAAGTATATGACGCTCAAACATTGGGTCAGATTTCATAGCCATATATGGTAGTAGTGCTTAAGTGAATCATAGAACCGTATAAGGACTTGTGAATTGTATCCAATAAAATCTGAAATCTCCTACGAATTGTTAACTTAATTATAACGTTAAAGACAAATATGGGTATTGGTATTTTTGCCAATACATTTTTTCGTTAATTAAGTTACTTCTCATATAATCAAAACGTAATACAATATCGTGGAGGATGACTAGTATTTTCCCATCATTATATTTATTTTACTAGCTTCCGCCAGCGGTTTCACCCGCGTCCCGTGGGAACACCCGGATAGAAAGTAGCCTATAGCCTTCCTCGATAAATGGCCTACCTAACACTGAAATAATTTTTCAAATAGGACCAGTAGTTCCTGAGATTAGCACGTTCAAACAAACAAATAAACTCTTCAGCGTTATAACATTAGTATAGATTCAGCTTAACATTGTCATGTATGTATAAGATAACCATGATTTCTCACAGAAAGATACCTTGTCTGGAGAGCTATCCAAAATACATCCTAAATAGCGAAAAAGACGGTATCAAAAGCTAGCTATGAAACACATTAGCACACACACAGTAGCCTCCCAGCTGAGCATAGAAATCTCATTAAATGATAGAGAAAACGCAGTCATTACGAGATGCTAATTTGTATTAGATTACAAAATCTGCGCTTCAAACAGTGCAGATGCTCACGTTAAGAGAAAACTTCATTGATTTTAATCTCGGAAAATTCTTAGAATGTCAGTTTAAATAAGTATGAGGTTAAAGGATGATATTGATGCTAATGATCTACGTGTTTATTAAAAAACCTAATCCACCGTTTAAAAAATGTGGTCCTAAGAAAATGCTGGCTTTCGACTAGGTATAAACCATCGCGATCGTCTAGAACACAGTAGCTTTAAATCTAGTACTAAACCTTCACATAACCACGTTTTATATTTAGGTGGAATGGGTCTAGAGCTCTTGGTGCTGTCTTGTAGCTGAATAAGATGGAGAAATGTTTATTTAGGATGGGATAGCAATTGATTACGTGGGCTCGTCGAATGAGTAGACCTCCTAGCCCTTTCTATGAAAAAAAATACTCCGTATCCATATTTCAGCAAGACCCCAAGAAAATAACTTCAAGCCAGCTTTTAAACCTAATTCATTCATTCTAGCCAACTAAATGGATTCTCAAAACAAATATTTAAATTGAGACTAAGCAATTTCAAAGGCCATCAATGGCTTACCGGATTTAAAACTAGGCAAGTCTCAACAAGGCAATTATAAAAAGCAATTTCCTGGAAACTGTGGAGCTAATGGGAGTTGTGACGTCACGCTGGATAGAAAGCTAGATGCGATGTTACTATGTACCGGTTTTAGAGATTTAACTTAGTTGCTGTTGCTTGGTAAATATAAATTATATTAACACAAAAATGTTTACACATAATGAAAAAAGAAAAAAGAAAGGCTAGCCAGATGACTAAAATTATTATTAATAGGGTGAGTTTTTTTGGTTGCTATAGTGAAAGATTTTTTCAATCTAGTTGAGACTTGGTTGAATAGAGCCATGTACTCTTTATCCGGATGAGCCAAGAAATTTGGACTCTACGCGCGTGAAAACGCAAGAAACATTGGTATAATCTAATCGTATATTTGTAACCTATAAATGAGTCTACTGTCAAATTGTGTAATGTTATTTTTTTACTGTAGGTATATATGTCACAGCAACGCAAATTAGATCAACTGCTCGAGTTATAATGCAAATTGTATTGAATATGCATTCCGGATTTGCATTATTTATTGTTCAGATAACATGTCATAATTTAATCAGCTAGCCTTTGAAACACAAAACACATTTTCATTTAACATATTTTAGCATTACGTGCTGTACAAACTAATAAATAAAACTTAGATATGTATAACAGCCTCACTAATGATGATTTATCGGTCATAATCAAGTAAATTAAAATTATAACAAAATAACATCGGCAAGCTTTGAACATAAAACGATCAAAGTGAAAGTTTATTTAAATTCCTATAGATACAAAACATACAAGTTTATAGACAAAACGACATAAACATGTAGCTGTAAATTATAATGAAAACAAAACT
This sequence comes from Heliothis virescens, assembly GCA_002382865.2. Taxonomy (NCBI): domain Eukaryota; kingdom Metazoa; phylum Arthropoda; class Insecta; order Lepidoptera; family Noctuidae; genus Heliothis; species Heliothis virescens. The sequence continues at coordinate 724,353 of NWSH02000571.1, forward strand.
TCACCCAAACTGGTTCAGCGAGTCAAAAAACAAGTTTTCGTTAAATCTATGTAAAATTATTCAAATGGTTTTTAAACTTTTCATTTGGTTTGGAGATAGTATCTAAGTGAGTCAGTTGGAGAAGTTTAGTGTTTAAGTTATTCGATTTCAATTCTCTAAGATTGGTTAGGCGATTTCTTTGGACCTATTTTTGGTTCAAGTGACATATTTCTGGATAAAAAAATGTTTTGCCTGAAAGTCTCACAGTGCTAAAACCTTATAATTTACTAGCTTCTGCCAGCGGCTTCGCTTCCCGAGGGAACTATTTCCCGTACCCGGATAAAAAGTAGCTTATATTGTTCCTCAGGGTCTATTCTATCTCTGTACCAAATTTCATCAAAATCGGCTCACTGGTTTAGGCGTGAAAGCGTAACAGACAGACAGACTTACTTTCGCATTTATAATATTAGTAGGCATTCGTGTTCCTTTTAAAATCTCCTTAAGACCAGTCATCCAACTATCATCCATATTACTATACCCTGTTCACGATAACGTTAGAAAAAAGAGGCTCGCAGAAGCAGGAGTACGAAACCTTTTGTTTCAAGTTAAGTTCAAATAATCTTAAATGTACCTATTATTCAAGATGCTAAAAAAAGGAAAATGGTTAAACCGATTTAAAATAAAAGAATTATAATGTTTCCATTCGGTGAAAGTAGCTTTGAAGCGTGCCCAGCCACAAGTGCAACGATGATGATGAAGAAGTTCCACTAACGTTAAAAATGAACCTTCCAACGACATTATCTATTATACCATCAAGTTGGCAAAACTTTTCTTAAATCGTATTAGCAATGCAAGATTGCCATTTCTCTGTCGTCATATAATATGTTAGTGCTTGAGGAAGTTACCGCTTCACTTCCTCTAATTTAAATGATTTATTAATTCGGGCATTAATACCAGTAACAATAAACAAAATATAACGAGAAAAGACGTACTCACACAATTTGACAGATCATATTTGATAAAACCTCACAAAATGAAAAATTCACGTACTGCCGCAATATATGAAAGGAATACAGTAAGATTTTAGTTTTGGTAGAAATAAGTAAAAACGTTTTGCTTCTTTTAGATTTTAGANTAAAAAGTACTACAAGTATGCGCCCGACCCAGTTCTCGAAAATGACCATGTCACGTTGTACTGGGATCGATCTATCATCACTGACAGGACTATTGTAGCCAATAAGCCTGATATAGTGGTGATAGATCGATTAGCGCGCCGCGCGATGATAGTCGATGTCGCCGTTCCGCATGACGAGAACCTCGTGAAAGCTGAGAAAGAGAAACAAATTAAGTATCTCGACTTAGCGCACGAGGTTGTTGCCATGTGGAATGTCGATACGGCTGTTATTGTGCCGATAGTCGTTACGGCCAATGGCTTAATAGCCAAGAGCCTCGACCAACATCTCATGAGGCTCTCGTTAGGCGGCTGGGTCAAGGGGCTGATTCAGAAGGCGGTACTCCTTGATACGGCGCGTATTGTGAGGAGGTTTCTGTCTCTGGGACCCTAACCACCGGTACCTTGGACCCTGTGCCCGATATCGGTGGCCACCTGTTTTTTATATTTTTAAATGTT